>JAMAKP010000043.1:0-94132 GCA_023628455.1 Chaetomiaceae sp. B2702
GGGTTAAAAACACCGCCGGCATCTCCGACCTCCCGGTGGGTTTGGGTTTTGGATTTGCATTTAATTTTAATCAAGTTCCATATTTACCCCCCCCCCCCCCCCCCCCCCCCCCTCCCCCCCTCACATGTGCAATGTCGCTCTCAAAACTCATACTTAGTCGGCCACAGAATGCCATCCTCAGCCTCGAATTCCCTTCCGCCCACTCTCGGTTGGATATCGTATCATCTCGGTCATCTTCTCCACTCCTTTGAGCCCATACTTCTCGAGATCAAACACGACCGTGTCGATGTCCTGGAATCCGTAGTGGCTGTACAAGGTCCTGCCCTGCTCCGACGCCTGGAGATAGCAATTGAGACCCGTCTCTTTTTGCTTCTCAAGTCCCCATTTCACCAGGAGACTCCCCGCGCCCTGTCTCCTGTGTGGCTCTGCTGTGACCAGGAGGGCGAGCACTGAGCGGTGTGTTGAACGTCAGCTTTTCCATACAAGAAGACTGCAACGAGGACCGGGGGCATTTTCAGCGTACGCAAGTGCGGGTGCTTGCCCATTTCTCCATTACGTGTGCAAAAGTACTCGTGCGCCGCCTCCCTCAACGCCCCATACTGATCGACATTTTTGTCCTCGTCGCTCATGGGCTCCTTGAGCTTCTCGAGGCTTTCGGCCGAGCGACCGTTGGGGTAGAGCTCCCACTTCGCGTAGGCCATGACCTCGCCCTCGTCGGCGGGATCGACGACCTTGAGATGGCGCACAAACGTGCCAGGGTCGTCGAGGTTGGCGTGCACGGCGGCTTCGGCCTCCTCGACGTATCCCGGGTACGGCGGCGGGCGACCGATAACCAGACTGCCGAGGGCGGCGACGCGCATGGCGATGCACTGCGACACGTCGGCGTGCTCGACTGGTTTTACCACGAGCATCTTGCACATTTGGTTCTGGAAAAAGGGAAGCACAAGAGTGCAGACGCCCGGAATTCGCATGGTAGAGACGGGATCAAAGTACAGTAGGTAAGGTAGTTCTGAATTTGAAACTTTGAGTGGCCAACGGGCCAGCGTAGCAGTGAGGTGGGGAGGGAGGAGGATTTTGGGACGGTTTGGGAGGGCTGAAACCAAACGCCTAATGTTGGTCCTTCCCCCCCCCGCTTTATACAGCGGCTCAGCTCCCACCAACGCGTCAACCCCCTCAGGCCTTCAATACTGTAGTTTGTACATAGGACAGATTGTCCAAAACGCAATGGCGAATAGGGTCTCAATCTCCTCCCCGAGCACACCATTGAAAAGTAGGCAGCCATTGATGACGAGCGACGATGCAGGCCAGACAGAACACACTGCTATTGCTCAGCCATATACATATGTACCGTACTATACGTCCAGTTAAAATCCCAAACTAAAAGCAACCATGCCAAGGGGTATTTCATAGCACCTAATAATACCTGAGCCGCAATCCCAGCGGGCACACCTCGTCCTGTGAGTGGTATCATACATCCATCCGATAAGTCCCCGTCCGTAGCCGCAGACAATGACAATGACAAATGGCAATCCCCTCCCCCCCTCCCTCTCCTTTCTTAATCCGTCTTGCTCCCATTACCCTCCGTCTTGTTATCGGCCTCTTCAGCCTGCTTCTCTGCAGCAGCAGTAGAACTTGCCTTCCCACCGCCCAAAAACATTTTTTTGAAATCCTCGTTACTCTTCCCCCCAGCTTGAACCTGGCCTGACTTCTGCTGACCATTCGCATCACCGTTACTCATCGCCGCATCCACGGTCCGTTTCGGCACCACCCCGCCAACAAACCCCAGCACCCTCTTCGGCCCAGCCCTCACGCCCCCCGCCGCCGGTCTTCTCACCACAACCGGCGGAGGCGGCATCAGCTCGGTCGCACTGGTAGTCGCAGAAGCCGCAGCCGGCTTTTTCCCCGCCTGGTTATGATTCGCAGCCCCAGCGCCAGGTTTATCAACCCGATCAACGCGGGTCTCCCCCTTAGCCTTGAACAACTCCGCCACCCGGCCCGTCCTCAATCTCCTCGCGCTGCCATCACCCCCACCGGAAGGAGCCTCGACTTCCAACCCATCAATCGCCAGCGCGGCCTTGCCCGCGGCCGTGGCGTTGGCGAACTCAATGACGGCGCCGCCGTGTTTTGGGTGGAGCACCAGCTTGACGGCATCCGGGACCGACGCGGCCGCCAAGATCGCCTTGAGCCGCGCGTCGGTCATGGTGTCGGGGACGTTGAGCACTGCGATGGTGCGTGCGGCGATCTCGGCCGGGGGGGGCCGGGGACCGGGACCGGGACCGGATGAGGAGGAGGGAGAGTGATGAGACGACGGGCCGCCGGAGGATGATGGGGAGCCGGTTTCGGGCGGCGCCGAGCCGTCCGTCGCGCGGCTAGTGGCGCTGGTTTTGTTCGCCGGCGGGCGCGAGAGCTCGACCTTGATCGGGTGGCTCCCAAAGATGAGCTTGTCGAGGGTCTGGATGGCCTCCTGGGCCTCGGCCTTGGTTTCCATGACCACGAAGGCGGTACCGTGCGAGTGCCCGGCCATGTTGCGCGGGACCCGGACGCTCACGACGCGGCCTGCCTTGGCGAATAAACCCCGCACGTCGTCTTCCGAGGTGGTGCGCGGCAGGTTGACGACGTGCAACTCGCGCTCCTCGGCCTGGGCACCGTGGCGCTGTTGGCGAGCCATTGGTTCCGAGAACTTGGCAACAAGTTTGAACTTGCCGCCCTCCAATGATTTCCCCTCGAGCTTAGTGGCCGCCGCGGCCGCCGTGCGGTCGCGGAACGTGACATAGCAGAAGCGGCGTTTGGTGTTGTACTTGAGGCTCGGGAAGCGGATGCTATAGATCTCGCCGCATTTCTTGAAGAGGTCGCGAAGGTACTGCTCGTCCGCCTCCGGGGGGTAATTGGTGACGAAGAGTGTGCAGTCCGTTGCAGGCGTTACCTGGATTACATGATCACCAAAGTATTTGGCGTCCCGGAGCAGCGCGGATCGGGCATCATCTGGCGTGCCGAGCTCTACTAGGGCAATCGCCGACTCGTCCCGTTTCTGGAGGTCGATGTTGTTGATGTGCCCGTACCCCCGGAAGAACTGCTTGATTTTGGTCTGCGTTGCGTCCTTGGGCAGGTTCGTCACCCACACCGACGTGTTTTCCCGATCTCGCTTCATCTCATCGCCGCCCTGGGCCTCGCTCTTTGCCCGCTTGTTCCCAACGTCGTCTTCGCCCGGCGTCGCCTCGCGCTTTCGTTTGGAGGCGGGTGAGGTGTTCGCATCAGAAGCGTCCGCCATTGGCTGATCCGCCGGTGCAGCATGCTGTTGCGCAAGCTGCGCGGCGTGTGCCGCTTGAGCCGCTTCCCGCTCGCGCCGCTTGGCCACGCCCTTGCGCGTCTTGTAGATGGTGTCCTGAGCTTCTCGCAGAGTCTCTGCGAGCTCGTAGTCGTTGCAGTGCTTCAGATAAACCTCCATAATCCGCTCCGGCCAGTCGATGGTGCGCACTTTCAGCGCTCGGGTGAAGACACGTGTAGCGAAGTTGGGCACCCGCAATCCCTGAGCGACGGTGGCGGGGGTGGGGCTTCGCGTCTTGCTCCTTGCGGTCGTAAAGACCATCATCTCCCAAAGGTACCAGTTGAGCCAGAAGTCGTAGCTGTTCGCATGCAGCTCGACCAGAGAGAGCTCCTCCCACACGGCGCGTGCACCGTCGATGTCTTCCTTCTTCTCGGTCAAGAACTGGATCAGGATCTTCTCGAGGCGGTAGTCCGGATCGCCCTGGTATGCTTCGCCGTACTTGCGCTTGCCCCAATGTTTGACATCCTCAAGGGCCGAGGGCAGCCCAACCTCGGCCACGTCGACGGCCTCCTCGGAAGCGCAGGGGTTCATGGCGGACCGCTTGAGGTAGCCGCACCAGGCCGAGTACATGTCGAGAACACCCGTCATGCAATCTCTGTCCAGCTGCGCGCTGTCGGTGGCGGCGTGTTTGATGCGTTCGATATCCGTAAAGGACAGACCGGCTTCCTCGGCCGTCAGGATGTAGCGCGCCCAGAGGGGGCCGGACCAGGGAATGTGGCGCACGGCGCGCTGCAGGACGTCGAGCATATTGGGCACCAGGCTCGCGGGAACATGGGAGCGACCTGCTTTGAGGTCTGTATGGGTAGTGGAGATTAGCACGACAAAGTTGAGCCAAGTGTCCTCGTCCGAGGCGAGGACGCCCGTGAGAGCGCGCGAGAATAGGCCAATACAGATCTGGAAGTTGACTTCCAGGTCCCTCGCGTCCTTTTTCGATTTGATCAGGCGAATCTCCCAGTCGGTGTAGGCCGACATGGTTGCTCGCAGCGCGGCGGTATCGCGTGACTTGGCGGCACGGTCGAGCTTCGTTTCCCAAGGGTCGCGCATGTCGTACAGCCGCTTCGCGGTCTTTGCGTTCTTGGTCACTTGCAGCATCTCGCTCTCGTATGCCTGGCGGTTGTATTCGGAGAGGAAGCTCGAGAACATCTGCGAGGTTGCGTCCCAAGTCGTGTGGGGGACGGCAAGGCGGTTTTTGAAGAGGTGGGTGATCCTACGCACGCCGGCTTCGGTTGCGGTGCGCCGCAGCAGCTCCATCTCGAGCGACACCCATCGGTTCCAGAGCTCGTGGCTGTCGGCCAGGCGGTAGCGCACGGCCTCGTAGCCCTCCTGCCAGAGGTTGAGAGCGGCGTCGAGCGTAAAGGTGTCGCGGCCCACCTGTTGCTCGTCCGGAGGCCAGCCAGCATCGCTGCCGGTCTGGCAGTCAGTGTAGAGGGACCAGAAATATTCGCAGTAGGCCATCCACACCTTGATGCTGCCGGGCTCGGCGAGCGTGGCATGCCGAAAGGCCTCGACGACGCGCACGCGGCCCTCGAGGTCTGTGGCCTCCCGCAGCTGGTGGTCGACGTACTCGACCCAGTTGTCCTCCCCCACCGGGTTCGCCATTTTCTCAACGTCGTGTCAGGAGTGTCGAGGCATCGGATGACGACTGCGATGTCGTTGTCTCGTCGGCGTCGATGTCGAGATTGAGGTCGAGACCGAAGACGTGGGCGATGATGTGATGCTGCCGCAGGCGAAGGAAGAAAACAAAGACGAGGAAAAAAAATTGCCGAGTCGCAAACGGATCGGCAATCGGTGGGTGTGTTGCGAGGGTTGAGATTTGTCACGCGGTCTGGAACTGGATCTCTGCAGAGAGAGAGCACCGAGGTGGGCAGTTTTGGGTGCGCTAAACCCGGTGATTGACCCGAAGCCTCGCAGCCAAACTGGGGGTATTCAATTTTCGTGGATTTTTTTTGGGGGAAGCAGCCGAGTCTGGAACTTTTTGCTTTCCGAACCTGGCTTCCCTGCTTTGAGGCTGATGCGCGGCCTCAACAATGCACGGTGAACCTTGCGGGGTGTGCGGTGCTGCAAAAGGCTGTCCAGCTCGGTCCGGCTGGTGAGACAGGACGGAACAGCTCCCAGGTTGTCGACCCGCGAACAGGAAACCGCTGGAGATGCTGGAAATACAAAAATCGGAGCCAGTTTGCGCCTGTGCTCCACTGCGTGGGAGCCTGGAGAGCCCCACCTGCCAAGCACGGAACACTGCAACTCGCCGTGCTCAGTTTCCAATTGAAGCCCCAGTCCGGGCCCGTCTCTCTGGAAAAACACACGGAGCCGAAAACAGAAATACCTACCTACCTACCTAATCATCCATACCGAACCAAATCACTGACAGGAAAACCTGGGCAGAGCGGCCGAGGTCTCCTCAGGTTATCAAGCAAATTGTGCCAGTGCCAGCAGTTGGTTGCGGATGGTGTCTCAGGGCTACCGTGCTGCAGCAGCAACAATCAGCCTGGATCTACCCCCCAAAACCCCCCTGTGTTTGGTGCCCATACCATGTCTTGGGCGACTCAAACTCAACCCCAAACATGGGAAAACGACGGCTGAACAAAAACGGCCGGCGCTGGGTGGCCCCAGAGCATGCGTTCATGTTAGATGCGTCTTCAGGGTCTCTCGTGGCCTCGGAACCCATGGCTGGAACCCAAAAGGCCGCCAAGCCCCGGGCTTCTGCCGATCCTGCTGATCTCGCAAATGCCAGCCAATGAGGCCCCGGTTCCCTCCCTCGGCAGGACCCTGACCACAGCCCAAGCCCACGCTGCCTTGTCTGCTTCGCTCGATTCTACTGTAGGTCCATATCGGTTTGCGTGCATTTGACTGCTTTGTGGGACACTTCTGATCCGAAACACCCTGCGCCCGGCATCCTTCACGCCTTCCTTCCGATCTCAGAAAACACCCCAAAAACAGCCCAAACCAACGACCGCCAATGTCTCACAGCGCGAATCCGACTTTGCCAAGCCCTATGACGTCGCTCTGCAGCTGTGGCATGCCGTCATATCCGGTGGCTGGGCGGGTCTAGGCCCGATTGCCCCCACATCCGATGGGATTTTAGCAAATGTCGCGTCATGCTGGTGCGGCACCCGTGCACCCTCGCACCCTCACTCTATACATACCATGTATGTAATGTTTGGGTTGCCAGCCAGCGCCCGCAGCAATCGGTCGGATAAACCAACCAGGCCGCTCGACACAGCATCTTCCCGGGCGGTGGAAGGAAGATACAACCTGACTTTGAGGTTCCTCACTCACCATCATTTCGTTTTGGTCTCCCTCGTCTCCCTTGCTTTAGAAGTGAACAGATTGAGTGCTGCGTTAGAATAGGTAGTGACTAATGGTTACTGAAACGCCGTTGTGTCCCAATGTCGACAGCACCCCCTCCCCCCCCCCCCCTTCCCTTTCCCCCATTTTTTTGTTGTCGCAACTTACAATGCATGTCTCCACCAACACGTGCTCCAACTCGGTGCTTGGGACCGAACCCCCGACCCCGGTCTCTTGGTTCAGCATCCAGGAGATTGGCCCCATCTAGAACGAGACACCAAGTTGGGCGGCCGAAAGGCGGTAGGTAAAATAAAAAAAAGGAAAATGAAAAACAGAGAGAATAAGGGAAAAGAGAGAAAAAGAGAGAGATAGAAAGATAACCAAGAGCATCGGAAAAGACCAGAGAATAAAATACTAGGAGGACAGAAAGACAATATTTCAAAACTCGTGAAGATGTAGTGTTGGAAACAGATCAACTACATAAATACAAACCCGGAACACACTTGACACTCGCCCTTGGACCCTCGCCGCTGCCCCCACACTCCTCACCTATATGGAAATATAACAACCTACTCCTCTTCCTTCTCGGCGTCTAACCTAGCTATCCTCCTCTCCGCTTCAGTCCTCGTCTATTCGGTTCCACATGATGCTCTTCCGCCTCAGGCCCATGCATGTCGACAATCACCGACATCGAGTACCATTTGAATATTCTTGCATTAAACCCCCATAGCGTTGAATTGGTGAGGGCCCTTGCAAGCCCACTCCAGCGCGGAACGTGAACCCGAATGCCTCTGGTGTCTCAGGATCGGCAAAGTCGAACTCCCACCGCACTAGGCTACACTAGAATGCGCTGTCCGCCTTCCATTGTTGCCAACTTGGCGCTCTCGTCGAGCGACTCGCAGAAGCGCTCCTCCTTCCCCAGCTCGAGGAACAAGAATGGGTCCCAACTCCTCGGTCATGAGCCCAGCCACGTACCCGGGATCGAAACGTTCATCCCGCGTATTCCGTGGCGAGCCGCAGAAACCTCGCCGTAAGAGGGCGCCACTCGTAGTACCACCACCTTGAACGTATTGGACGCGTCTTTCCGCCAGCTTGGGCCCTATCGGCACGGGCAACCGTCGTATGGATATTGGGTTGTGGGTCAGGAGGTCGTGCGCCGCGGTGGCCAGGTCTTTCCCGGTCCAAAAGTCAGTGTTTCACGCGTAAACGGGCTACATAAATCTCCTCCAAATAGGCACCAATAGGCACCACAGCACAATACAGCTTGGGTACCACGGCAATCAAAGGGACGTCATGGTCCCAAAGTGCTCCCTCAATTCTAGGCTGGCGCCCGTGCAGCAGGAGAAGATGCGCTGGACGTGTCTGCCGCGGACTGGAATGTCGGGGTAGATACCTGCGTTGTCGTACTTGACACGCCTATTACACTCTTTAAATTACAATCTAACTAGCAAACACGAGGACTGGACGCCCAGTTCAAAGTACGTTCGTCGGCGACAAGTACACCATCGCTAATCACGAGGATACACAAACTCAATGAGAAGACAGAGAAGCATGATCTCTCAGAGGCAGCGCGATGCTGCATGCTCGGTTGTCCTTTTTTCAGTCGCGTCTGGCCATTGCCCACGTTGGTTAACTTGGTTCAACGTCTTCCCCGTTGCCCTTGTCGTCCTGCAGTTCTTCAGCTACTCCGTATTGGCATTGCTCAGTCACACCGCCAGTGTTCGATAGGTTGGCATATTCCGCGGCTCGCAGCTAGTATCTCATTATCCTTTCATTGCCTGAGTGTCCCCGTCGCCTCTTTGCTTGGTGTGAGATGGTAGATCGCATGGAATAGAAACGGAGGCCAAAAAGAACTCAGTAATTACCAGCACTGGGGCGTGAGGGGATTGGGGACTGCCCGTAGAGTCAATATCGCGTAGGGCACCTGCAGCTTTCTCGCAATCTACATATGCCAACTTGAAGACCTAACACAAACACACCACCATTCCACCATGACCTGAGAAAGGGAGCTCATCTTCAAAGCCTCTGCACATGTGCTGGCCACCTTGTTTATTCTGCTTTAGCCTATTTGGTGTCCGCCCCAGCTGCCTTCTCGATTGCCCCGGATTCCTGCCGTCCCCCGCTCTCTAATAAATCACGTCGCGCCCTATTTGCCAGTAACCGGGTTCTCGCCCGACCGCAGACTGCCAAAACCTCCTCACGTGTTTGGCGTGAGGAGCCCGGTCTCGGCCATACACCGGCGGGCAAATCGTATTGCGGAAGCTGGTGTCGGGAGTCAGCAACGGGCGTTGGTGGACAAATTCCTGATCATCAGCACTCGGCCGCAAACCTAGATATGAACTTCCACGCTCGGCGCGGGGTTCTCCTCGCTGCAATGTGCTAGGTCAGCAGCGAGGGCGCCGTGCTCAATATCCAGTGGACCTGTGTGGTGGTAATTGTCATCACTCACGATAGCTGAGGCCCGATGGCTCGCAGCATGTTGAGGGCTCAAAATAGAAACAAGCAGAGGATAAGGTACGGGAGTATATTGCCTCTGCCTGGGGGCTGCGCCGGCGCTTCGGGATGCTCAATATGCAGTTTATATTGGCTTGTGTGATGGTGGTCTGCCTGCAACACCACAGGCTCGTGTCTGTTGCGGGAGGGGGAGGCAGGTATCGTGTAATAAATCGAAGCCGAGATCGAGTCTCATGACTTGTTGAACAAAACGCCCAGGATTACCTTTGGGTCACATCCAATCCGGTGACAAACAGGCTCTGTCGCGGCTGGTCTGGAGCGGGCGGAAATAGAACCGTCTTGGGGGAGGGGGGGGGGGGTTGTCACTTGTCATGAGATGGCGACTCTGGCTTTGAAGAGGAGGTATAAATCACCGCGGTCTTGACCATGTTCTACCCTCAGAAAAAAAAGAAACCACAGAAAATTCCGCCACCGCTCATTGCACTCTTGACTAACAAACTACTCGTAATACAACCATGCAGCTCACCAGCATCTTCGCCCTCCTGTCGGGCCTCGCCGCGGCGAGCCCAGTCATTGTCGAGCCACTCGACGACGCTCCCTCGGGCCACGATGTCCAGATCATCGGCTTGGCCTTTGCCGGCTCGGGTTGCCCTGCTGGCACCGTCTCGGGTCAACTCTCGTCAGACCTGACGACTCTGACACTGCTCTACGCCGAATTCATCGCGCAGGCCGGCAACAACATCTCGCCGTCCAATTACCGCAAGAACTGCCAGCTCAACGTCAAGATCAAGTACCCCTCGGGCTGGCAGTTCTCCGTTTTCAAGGCCGACTACCGCGGCTACGCCCAGATCCCGGCGGGCGACACGGGCACCTGCAAGGCTACGTACTATTTCTCGGGCGATTCGCGGCAGGTGGGTTAAATCACAGATCGATTCTGCAGTCTAACTAATCAGGATTCTTCTTCCCAACCAACACCCTTCCATCTCACATCGCGCACACGCTTTGATCCATCATATATGCTTACCTGCCCACTCGACGTCGCAGATCTCCTCCACGATGACCCTCCGCGGCCCCTACGACGACAACTACATCAAGACAGACGAGTTCGGCGTCGAGAGCACCGTGTGGTCGCCCTGCGGCCTCGAAGGCCTGCTCAACATCAACTCGGAGATTCGGCTGTCGCCCATGGACGCCGTGAAGCCCGCCCTCATGACGGTAAGGTCCCTCGGGTCGATTGCCGTGCGGTGGAGGCGTTGTCAAAGGCGCTCTGTGGATCTGTCTCGATAATAGCAAGTGGTGGTTAACCAACTGTTTTTTTTTCTTGCCGTGGTCTAGGTCGATTCGACGGACCTGCGCTTCAAGCAGATTCATCATCTGCAGTGGCAGAAGTGTGAGCAGTGAAACAAGGCAAGGGACTTTGGACATCCACGCGGGGATGGAGAGGGTTCCTGTGTGGTGCCAGCCACCGAATGATCGAGGGGTCGGGGCCTCGGGGGTCCTGAGAAACATCCAATGGCAGGTATCATTGTAGGTAGCCATTGAACCGGTAGCAAGAGTTGTGGTGCGAAATACTAAGCATGAAATCCTTGCCGTTTCCGGGCCGTTTCCCTGAAAGAGTTTTGCCCCCATGCCCTTTCTTATCCTTCTCGGGGCTTGTTCGTCCAGAGTATGCTTCGGGAACCTAATTCCTTCGACACTTTGGCCATGACGGCTCAAACTTCGCGCATAACCAGCACTGAGCCCAGCACTGATATTTCCTGAACGGTCTCTCGATGGCTGGTTACCTTAGGTACCTTTCAAGCATTTTGTTTGTCCGTTTTGTGCCAGACTTGCACTCTTTTTGCCGAAAGGAGGCCAGTGCTAGGAATTACAATCTTACAGACCCTATGTTTGCGGTGGGTTTATACAGTGCCGTCCATGACATTACTCGGCATATTACCGTAGGCTAGAGGGAAAAAGGTGTAGTTCCTTGTGAAGAAGCCCTTGAAGTTTGACTTGGCTGACAACTCCGAATGAGTCACTCGGTGGAATGCCCGATTGAGGGGCCCGTCGTTCCCATCTTTCCTCACAGGGGTCCGGCCAATGGCTGCGGGTCTTGTCGTGTTGTCGTATCTGCAGCAGAGCTCAGATATTGGTCTGCTACCCGGCCTGCTACCCGGGTACTCGGTCTTTATATTTTTGAAGAATCATTAGTTAATATACATCTCGCATTCCATTGTTCAGTCAAGCAGCTGCACCTACAAACCTACCTCCTACCCACGAACATGTCTACGCCGCCAAAGACCGTCGAGGACATCCTCGCAACGGGCATCATGGACCCGGGCTTTGAAGCAGCGTGGAAAGCTCGCGGTTCACCGTCCGGCGACATGCCCGCCGACGTGCTCACGCTCAAGCGCCTCGTCGACGAAAGCATCCCCAGCCTCCGCCAAAAACTCTCCGCCAGCCGACCGCCAAACATCACCGAGACCGAACACGCCCTCCCGCTCAGCACCGGCTTCACCTCGCGTCTCCTAATCTGCCACCCCACCGCCACGGCCACCGCCACGGACGCCAAGCCCGGCCCGTCCCCCATCATCCTGCTCTTCCACGGCGGCATCCACGTCCTCGGCGCCCCCGAGTTCGACCTCCCCCTCGCGCGCACCCTCGCCCTCGCGCACAACGCCACCGTCGTCCTCCCCTCCACCCGCAAAGCCCCCGCCCACCCCTTCCCCGCCATGCTAGACGACGCATGGGCCATCCTCCAGGCCCTCGCCCACGAGGCCGGCCTGGCGCCCTCCACGCCCCCGAGACGCACCTTCCTCCCGGCCCACGCGTCCGCCGAGGCAGGGTTCATCGTCGGCGGCGCGTCCTCGGGCGCCAACTTCTCCGACGTGGTGGCCCACCTGGCGCGGGACGCGGGCCTGGCGCCGCCGCTGACGGGCCAGGTGCTGGTGTGCGGCGGGTTCCTGGACCCGGCGCGCGTCCCGCGGCGGTATGCGGGGCGCTACCTGTCGCGGGAGCAGAACCGTGACGCGCCCGTGGCGAACGGCCGGTTCCTGGCGGCGTTCTGCGACGCGATACGCCCGGACCCCGGGTCCCCTCTCTGGGCGCCCTTTGTGCAACCCGGTTGTGACCTGGAGGGGGCCGATGTGGCGGGGGGACACCGGGGGATGCCGCCCGTGTATTTTCAGGTCTGTGGCATGGATGTGAACCGGGATGATGGGCTGATTTACGAGGGTGTGTTGAGGGAGGAGTGCGGGGTGCCGACGAGGTTGGATTTGTATAGCGGGTTTCCGCATTGTTGGTGGGATATGTATCCGGAACTCGAGGCGTCAAAGAGGCGGCTGGAAGACACAGTAAGGGGCGTGGGCTGGCTGCTAGGGAGGGAGAGGCCAGCTGATGACAAGGTCCGAGGTGGGGAGAGGCCAAAGGACGTTTGACACGATCGTAACCTAGCAAAGTCATATCGTTGGCATGCGCTTGTCGCTAGGTCAAGGTGCGTAGTGGCAAATGGCCGCCATCACATTAGAGAAATTTGTTTCTCGCTTTCCAGGTGTGCTTGACCAAGCTCTAATGGAGGAAGGATAAGAGGCGGCGAGCAGGCGCCCTTAGGCATTTGATTTGGAGGTAATTTACACCCTCGCAATGCTTTTCCTCTCTACAGTACCTCTTTCCTGAAAACCCAGACTTGGTGCCTCATAACCCCGAAAACGAGCTACTCAAAGGGAAAAAGCGACCAAGGAAACTTTGTCATTCCCCGTAATTAGATACTTGCCAGCAGCTAAATACAAAAACCGAAAACACAAAAACAGCGTCGCTCCCTTGCCCGCCCAACAAATCCGTCGTCCCTTCATGTCATTCGTGACTCCGACAGTTCAGATGCCCGCCGTCCATGGTGCTCAATGTGCTCAGCACAACCGGAAGTTGCAGCGGCCCTTGCAGCACGAGAAGCCGCAGTAGTGGTTCAGCCCGCCGCCACGCAGGGCCATGTCGCCGTCCATCGACGGACGAGGCTCAGACGTCTTGGGCAATTCCCATGTCAGTTTCCATGTCCTGGATCTCTGTGAACTGCAACTGGGATAATCGCTCACCGGCTGCCTCGTGATAACCGCTTTCGCGCCGGGCTCGGTCTGGAGCGGGGTGGGGTTGGCGGCCTCCATGGGCGCTTGCAACTTGGGCGCATCGGTGGTAGGCATTGTGTTGTCGATTTCAGCAAGAGCTCTCGATGTTTGTAGCGATGGAGAAGGGTTCGTGATGATGATGTCAAGGCGCGATGTTGGAACGATGGGGAGGAAATGGGTGGAGCTGAGTTGTAATGTGACAAGGGGGCTGAAATAGAGTTGCGGTGTGAGACGACGTTCGTAAGTGTAATAATAAGCGCCGGCGGCCGGCAGATGCAGGGATCGGGATCGACAGGGGACGTGGCTGGTCTTGTGACAGCTGGCGCCAAGAGTGGCTGGAAAGACAGTGCGAAATAGTTAGAGGAAACCAGGTTGTCACGGTAACGTACGCCCCTGGACATCCTCGTCATGAGGTGGATGACGTCTGAATCATGGGGAGACGTGATCAGAGAACGATTATACTCAATGGAAGAGGAGAGAGAAGTAAAAAAGAGAGCAGCAAACGTGAGCAATGTGAGAAGGACCAATAGGGAAACAACTTAGGTACTGCGCTGGTTGGCAACCTCGTACCTCCTTTTCCGGCCCGACGACAAGCATTGGTATCTTCATCGTGGGTATGATGGGAAGATTAGGCTGAGACACGAGAAAGAAAAGAGCGTAAGACCTACTACTATACAACATAGCGTTGCCTGCCTACCGAATCTATCCATTCCCCATTCTCTTGCAAACAAACGCTGAATCCCACCGCTAACCCCCCCCCCCCCCCCCCCCCCCCTTTCGGTCCCGATCCAGGATCACAACCGCCTAACCTCCCATTCACCCCAAGATGACCTGCTTCTACCACCCACAACCCCAGCCCAGCCCAGGCCATTCCATGCCTCCCAGCTCAAATAGAGCGCCCCTAACGCTCCCCGCCGGACACAGACACATTCACAACCTGAACCGCCGCGGCAGCAGCGCTCGCAGCACTGGCCGCCTTCTCCCTGGCCTCCTGTGCAAGCGCAAACACCCGTTGCCAGACTTCCAACCACCTCTCGTGCTGCGCCGTGGGCAATTTCCCGGGGCTCTTGAAGCTACGCGTCAGCATCTCGCGCAGCCTAGCTCTCAACACCTTCATGACGAGCATCGTCTTCCAGTCGGCCACGGCAAACCGCGCGCGGTTGCCGTCCAGCACAAACACGCCAGAGTACATGTCGGCGCGGACGTCGCCGCAAAGGAGCGCGACGGCGAACGGGTCTGTGGCGGTCGTTTCGTGGGCGTTGTAGAATCTGCCATTTGCGCGTGAGTGTTATGTGGCCGTGTGTGGAATGGAGGGAGGGGGGGGGGGGGGGGAGTAAGAATAGAAAGCCGGGGAAACGTACGCTTTGGATTGCATGATGTGGTAGTAGCTCAGCCACCGCAGATCGTTGTATCCTTTGTTGACACTGCTGGGGTGCAGGCTGATCGCCTGGTTGTTGCCGACGTTTCGTAGCCCCTTGCTGCCGGCGTCGCGGACAAGGAGCTTGGGGTAGAAACTCCAGGCGATGACCGATTGCGCAACGACTTCGTTGTCACTGTTGCTATTGACGCGCTTAGGGACCTCGAAGAAGGCTTGGTGCCGGCGCCTGCCGCTGAAGCGGAGCTTCCTGAGACTTTGGCGCTCGTCTTCGGTGAGCTGGAGAAACCCCGAATCGGCGACTGCCACGAGGAGTTGGCCCTTGAGATCCTCAATGTTGGCAAGGGTTTGCGGGGAGAGAAAGTTCTTGCGGCAAAACTGGTATTCAGCGCCGCCGCCTGTGGCGGATTGGCAGACGCGCTTCCAGGCCGTGTATGCGTTGTAGACTGTGAGGAGGTCTGAGTCGCCCTTGCGGAAGCCCCTGCGGATGGTGTCGGCTTGGGTTCGCTGGCCAAAGGGGGCGACAAAGGGAGATTTAGATGACAAGATGGCGGCTACAGTGATGGCCATGTCGAGACATTTGAAGACGGCACCGAGGAGGATGAGCTTGCCGAGGAAGACATCAAGCGGTAGCCGGGCAAGCTGAAGACCGAGTGGGGTCAGCTCTTCGGTCGTAGCCGTCAGAGCGCGCACATCGACAAGAGCATCGATGGCACGGCGGATATTCTTCGCCGATGGAGGATCCAGCGCCTGGCTCAGTGTCTCCTCGATCCCGCCGATTTTGCAGATCTTAACCCGGATGGCCAAATCTTGCAATGACAGACGCAGCATCTCGGGCGTCTGCTGATCGTTCATCAACTTATCATGTCGATATTTTGTAAACATGTGGAAACAAAGGCCCTCCTGCACACGGCCGGCACGGCCGCGGCGTTGCTTCGCGTTGGCGCGGGAGATGAAGGAATCTATAAGACGTGACAGTTGCCGTCGCTCGTCGAAACGCATCTCCCGATGCTTGCCCGTGTCGATGACGCACGTCACGTCCGGAATAGTGATGCCTGTTTCGGCAATATTGGTAGCCAGCACGATCTTGCGCATACCCGGTGGTGGAATGAGGAACGCTGCCTCCTGTTCCTCGCTGGCAATTGTGGAGTGCATCGGATACACTAACCAGTTATCGGCGAAGAATCGATCCCCCAGAAGCATGTCATTGAGCGTGCGAATTTCGGCGATACCTGGTAGGAAAACCAGAATGGCTTTGCTGTAGGAAGCATAGTCAGGATCAACCGCAATCCTTGAGATTAGTTGGACGATCAGGTCATATTCCATCCGGTACTCGTCCATCTGGGCGATGGTGTTTCGGGTTCGGGCAGAGTACTGCCTCAACTCCTTGAGCAGCTCGGGCTTCGACGACGTATCCACCTCTGGCTCAACGTCGTCGTCCAGCTCTGTGAGCTTTTCCTGGCTCCGCTGATCGACCGTGTAACCTGTGAGTTCAATGGCGTCTTCCAAGTATGCCACACGAACAGGGAACGTTCGGCCCGGAACCGTTAGGACGGGAGCGCCGCCAAGATACTTGGAAAAGCGCTCGGCATCGACAGTAGCCGACATGAGCACGACCTTGAGATCTTTCCTCCGCAGCAACAGCTTTTTCAGCACAATGAGAAGGAAGTCGCTGTCGATGGTGCGCTCGTGGACTTCGTCCAGCACCAAGTGGGTGATATCTTGCAGATCGT
This sequence comes from Chaetomiaceae sp. B2702, assembly GCA_023628455.1. Lineage (NCBI taxonomy): Eukaryota > Fungi > Ascomycota > Sordariomycetes > Sordariales > Chaetomiaceae > Chaetomiaceae sp. B2702. Next base: position 16,273 of record JAMAKP010000043.1, read on the forward strand.
TGGATCCCTCCAACATGCGCATCACGATGCCCGTCGTGGCGTAGACAAGGCGGGTTTCTCTCGCCGTATTCGACTCGAGGCGGATCGAGTACCCGACAAGTGACCGGTTTGTGCCAAGATCTCCTTTGCCCTCACCCAGCTCCTCACTGACACGGCGTGCCAGAGATATGGCCGAGATACGCCGCGGTTCTGTGCAGTAGATCTTGCAAGCCTTGCCCAGGAGCAACTGGTGTTCGAGCAGAAACGAGGGCACCTGGGTACTCTTCCCGCAACCAGTCTCACCGCAAATGATCACCACCTGTTCCCTATCGACGACGTCAACAACTTGTTGGCGAAACTGCCACATAGGTAGTTGCATGCGTGATGCTAGCATCTGCTGAAATTTGGGCGTGCTGCTCTTCCGCAACCAGATGTTTTGATAATACTCGGAACCATACGGTTGCCGCTTTGCGCGTTCTTGGTCGGATTGGTCCGAGTCCGTCTGATTCCTGGAGTGCCCACGCCCTTTAAAGCCCTGGATGAGCACGCCGTCCTCCAGTTCTTGTTCCATCCTCTTGCGCACGAGGTCTCGGATGTGTCGTAGGATGTTCCGGTCCTCTTCGTCAGCTTTGTTTTTCCTGGCCTCTGCGTACTCAGACCACAGGTCTTTCCAGGCCGGGGGTAACCTCAGCGCCACCTTCTCTTCTTTGGCCGAGGATCCAAAGACGCAGAACAGGGCCGTGGTCGCGATGTAGGCCTCCGACTGTTTTGCGTCGGGTGTGGCGATGGATATCATCTTGTAGACGAATTGAGTGGGCGACATGAAAACTTCGAGCCCAGAGATCTCCGGAGCAGGCGGGATTTCTTGCGGTTTTGACCAGACAATATTGATCGCGTGTCGGTTCGCAAAAGCAACGTCGGAAAGAAGATGGTATGATATCCTGACCGACGAGTCCCTGCATGCTGTTAGCGCATCCTTGACACAGAAAAAACACGGATGACAACCTTGAGCGGCAGGCCTCTTCCAAGGCCCGCATCGGGGTCACTCCGACCCATTTCCCAAAATCACGGACTATGGTCTTCGATCCATCGGTTCCATTAACCACGGTATTAGTCTTTCCAGTGACAGGATCAACCTCGCTCACCGGCAGACTCGCGAACAAGTCGGCCAAAGCGTCGCCATCGCTATCTTCAGCGAGAACCTCCGCCGCAATGCGCTCAGCTTCCGCATTGACATCATCTGGGTCGTGAGGCGTAGGGCCCTCCTCTGGTGCCTCTTTCTTCTTCTCTACGGCTTTGGCGGCGGCATACTCCTTTTCCAAGACGATCCTCTTGTTTCTCCATTGTTGCTCAGCCACGTACTTGTCGAACAAGACATCTTTCCCAACCTTGTCGAGCTTTGCTAGCAAGAGCGCCTCTTCCGGATCATTGGAATTGTCGACGCTGTCCTTGGTCCCCTTGCGCTTGGTTGTGTCCTGCCGCGGCCGCTGGATCGCAAACAGCTTCGTCTTGGTCTCAAGATAGAAGGGAAGCAGCTGGTCGGGCTCAATATCTTCGTCGTATGTAACACTCGGCCGTTTCGGCGAGGCGGGACGTGATCGGCTGAGTGCGCCACCTTTAATCTTGATGCCTAGCCGCGGATCGATTTCGTGTGGCGTCCCTGTCCTCGAGGGCGTATCTGTCGGAGTGTCTAGACAATACCGTCAGCATAGCAACCGGAATCCATCCTCATATCCATACCTGCTTGCGACTTCGAGCCAGTTTTCCGCCCTGAATAGTCAGGGAGCTCTTCCCGGGAACATTCCCTCGCGAACCAGTCCAGCACCTCCTCGAGGCCCCAGATGGACTCGCTCCTGGAGTTGTAGGGAATGTTGGGGGCAATATCCAATGCGAAATGTAGTGCCGGTTGTATCCTATCGTGCGGAAACCCCGAGTTTTCCAACGTCTCCTGAAGGATCCACAGCCTGATGATGAGGTCTTCTTCCGGGGGCAGTCTGCTAGTTGCACCGTCGGACGAGACACTGGAAGCTGCAAATCGGCCTTCTGCTTGGATGAGGCCCAAAACATGGTCCATCAACTCCTGCGGCAGCCACTTTTTCGTGTTGATGGTCTCGGCGGCGCCCCGAAGAAGGCGCCGGTCTGTTTCGAGCCGATTCTTCTGCCGCTGGGCATCCTTCCTCACTTTTTGTGCGTACTTTTCGACTAAGATCTGCAATGCCGACTCTTCCAGCTGCCGCTCAAACTCTTCGGGGCTCAGCTGTTTTTCTGCTGGCGCTTTCGTGGCTGTCGTGATGCTGTTGTTGGTGTTGGCCGTTTGCGGGGCATCCTTCGTCGGCGGGGCAGGGCTGTTGCTGGCCTGAGCCGGGCTATCATCGCCCGGAGCTTCAGCGAGGTCGACTCGGGCCTTAGACGCGACTGAAGTGGTTGCAAATCCGCGCGCTGGATTCGCGGCGGGTTTCTTTGCTTTCTTCTTGCCGGCCATGATGAGACGACTCTTCCCTCGAGGTTGTGATGCAAACGGCGAGCTAGGAGGCGGGAGAATGGCCCGCCGCTGTTGTTTCCACTGAGCTAAACGTCAGGCCTGGAGCAGCCCTGGAAATTGTGGACTTGGGCAGCTTCCCTGAAACCGGACGACCGCCTACCATTTTCAGGTGGGCTTCTAGAAAACTACCCCACCACGTTATGCGGCAAGGGTCTACTATCCAGACAGTGCCATATTCTAGATAGGGGGCTCAGATATGCCTGTCAGTTTATGGTTCGGTTTCCGAGTAGCCAAAAAAATGGGAATAAGGTGCAGGTCCTGTTGGTAAGAATTCGAATGAGGCTGCCGGCTTCCAACGTTGCTTTGGATACTGATCTCTTTTTAGCCACTTGGTAGCACTAAGAGCTCGCCTGCAGATTTACACAATGATACCCTAAAACAGCAGCCAGCACTGTCGGTATAGTCGATTTTGCCGGCACGGGCTGTGCCCATGCAACGGCAACCCACTTTCGAAATGTGAGTCCCCGCCGAAAATCAGCCCTCTTTTGAGGGAACACGGCCCAAAAGGAAACGGGGCCAGGAACAACATAAGGTTGCGGGTTTCTGCCGCCCGACGATGTCATTAGACGACCCCATACAGGAACCGCAAAAATGACTGACGCAGCTGCCAACGCCACGCCGGGCAGCTTGGATCTCGACCATGCGAAGGCTGCATTGACCTCGTCGTCAACCAACGCCCGCATCGCCCAATTGCGGGGAATCGACGAGAAGATCTCGCACAAATGTGAGCATGCGCTGTCTTGGGTCCGCATTGGGGCCCCGAGGGGACCAAGCTAATCACACGGCCTTCTAGCCCTCGACAGAGCAACATCCCTCGCCATCCTCAAGGTGCTCTTCTGGACCCATGCCTTCTATACCGACCGACCCTCCCGACACGCAGTCCAACGATGTCTGGTTTCGCTATGCGAGATAGGGGATGCCGATATCCTCGCGCCCTTGGCCGCTGCAGTCCGCCAGGAGACACAGAAACCAGGCATCGCCGCGGATAGCGCCTTTGTTCTGGTGGAATGGTGCAGCTTGCTGACGCAGCAATTCGCGGGCACGCCCTTGTGGGACAAGTTCGGCAAGGACATTACCCTGGCAACAGCGGAAGGTCTGGAAAAATGTCTGCAGCCCACGGCGAAGGGTACAGTTGGCCGGTCTGCACTTGTCGTCATAAGACGGGGCCTCCGGAAGCTAGCCTCGGAGGATCAGAAGGCGATCGATGCTGCAGTCCAGCTTCTTGCCGCCAAGGGAAGCCAGCCTGCTGCTAAACATGCCGTGTTGCTCGGCGTCATAGCCGGCGTCTGTTCGCGGAAACTGGAGATGAAGCCAGTCATTGAGGGATTGAAGAGCCAGTACTTCTCCTTTTACACTCGAGAGATCGTTGGCTCGCGGACGCCAGTCCCAGCCCACCTCGCAGACGGACTCAAGGACTTCTTTTCTACCTTCGTTTCACTGGACGATCTGGACAAGGAGATTTTCCCGGCATTAGAAAAGGCCTTGCTGAGAGCTCCTGAAGTGGTTCTGAACGACTTGATCACGCCCCTGGTACAGTCCTTGCCGCAGCTTGATCTCTCCAAAGCGCTGAGCGGGCGTCTCGTCAAGCCGTTGCTATCCAACATCAAGTCATCCAACGCTGCTATCCGCACCGGTGCCGTAACGGCTTTCAAAGCGATTGCCTCTGCCTGTCAAGAATCCACGCTTCTTGAACAGGTCGCGGATGAGGTGCTTGGGCCCCTGAAATCTGGCAAACTTGCCGCTGCTGATCATAGAGTTCTCCACTCTGAGATGTTGGTTTCCCTGCCCGCGTCGGCAGGCATTGCGTCGAAAATTGCTTCTGGCCTTCCGGCCATAGTGGGCAAGGAGGCGAACGAGGCGGCCTTGAGCGCCGAAACCCTGGCCCTGAATGCGAGCGCCCTCGCTCTTGTTCGCAATGACGAGGCGCCAAAGCCGCTCCTAGACGCTTACTCGAAGGGTCTCGCAGAAAAAAAGATCCCAATTAGGCGCATCTGGATTCTCCGCACCGGAGAGTTGCTGCAAACTTTCGCTCAAGAGGCCAAGGAGGACCTTCCAAAGGGGGTTGTCGCCTTCGCAGAAGCTGTTATGGCACCACTTTTGTCCACCTTCAACGAGGTTGTCGCAAACCCGGTGGCAGCTGCTCAAAGTGGGCTCGTCACAGGTGCCTTTGTTGTCTGTGGTCTTGGGGCTTTTCTTGGCCGGCTTGAGAGTGCCAGCCTCCAAGGAGCGCTGAAGAAGGCATCGATACAAAAGAACAGTTTGGCAGTAGACCCGAAACCGTCCTTCCTTCTCAATCAAAGGATATACAGCAAACTGCTTGAGGACGATCTTAAATGGTTCTGTCGTGCTCTGTCCGCCATCATTCCCGCTCTGGGCTCAAGCACGGAATCTGTAAGGGTTGCTTGGGCTCAGGCATACATCTACTTGATTTGCTCGAGTGCAACATCGCCTGCGGTGCGCCGGCAAGCCACCGACACTCTGGCCGACCTCTGCGCTCAATCGTCTGGTGCTGGAAACCTCTCTGTTGCAGCAGAGATTACTAATGGAATGTGGCACTGGATCGAGGCCACTGAGGCTGCCGAAAAGGAGAGCCCGGCGGCCATGGCTAAGTCTGGAAACTCTAATCTACACCTGGTGCTGAGATCGATTTGCCTCAGCCCCAAGGAATATGCGGACCGAGCGGGTTCTGTGGCAGATAAGGCTCAACTTGAGGCCCAACTGTGCTCGCTCCCTGTGCTCGCCAAACCTCAGCTCATTCCGCGAGCCAGCTGGATCGACCTCTGCCTGAGAGTCGAGCTGGATCCCGGTGAGCTGGCCAGGAAATACGAGGAGGTTCTAATTCAGGAAATTGTTCAACGGACCGGGTTTGGACAGAAGGTAACAGGCCTCACCTCGAACAACAAGCTTAAGCTAACAGATGCAGTCGGAGTCGGTAAAGAATGCAGCATACAGTGCTGCCGCCGAACTTGTGTTTGTTGCTCCGGACTCCATGACCCCGCGGATCGTCGCCCTCATACAGCAGGATCTCGACGCTACCCAGCTACAGACAATCGGCCCTCTCGAGGCTGCCATCTTCCGTACTCCAGAAGGGACAGCATTCGTGGATGTGTTGGCGAAGAAACAGAATGTCGTCCCGAATAAAAATGTCAAGGATTATGACACGCTGAAGTGGGAGGAGGAACTCAGAGCTCAGTTGGCTCAGAAAAAGGGTACACAGAAGAAGCTTACCGCCGACGAGACAGCAAGGGTCAATGCCCAGCTCAAGAAGGAAGCCGAAATTCGCGAAAATGTCCGACAAATCGCGGCCAAGTTATTGCGCGGATTCGGAATTGTCAAGGCTCTCGCGACTGGGCCCCCGTCCGATGCCAGCCGCTGGATGGGCGCTGCTGTTGGCACTACTCTGGCGTCTATCAACGCGGGAGCTTCCCTGATAACAGCAGATGCTGGTCCAATGGCGTTCATCTCTTGTGCAGAGCAGGCTACCTCGCGTCTTGGAACCACTCGCCCGTTCATCGGAGCGGCCGCCTTGAGGGCCCATGAGGTCTCTGCCCTCCCAGAAGCCCTGACTCAGGAACCGTTCGAGGATCTTGTCACAAGAGTCCTCTACCGTCTTCGCTTTGCCGGCGAACAACGACCATTCGACACCGTCACTCTCATCTACGTCCTGCCGCTTCTTTTGCTGGTTCTTGAAAAGGGAGGGTTCGGCGCCAATGCCGATGATCGGGATGCCCAATTGGTCCTCGCCATCGAGGTCCTCTCCTTTCACACCGATGTTGCGGCAGACGAGACCATTCCTCGCGCCGAAATTCTCTCTGCTCTGATTGTTTCGATGCAAAAGTACAACCAACATTACAAGATTATCAAGGACTGCTTCTCCGACATGGTCCGCTGCGTTGCTCCAAACATAACCCCCGAAGAGATTGGCGTCCTTTCTCGTGGAACCATCGTTCCCCAGACCAGCGTAAGGACGGCAGTACTGCAGGCAATCAGCGCCGAGGTTGACATGAGTGAATCCGGCGTGTTAGAGGAGATTTGGATTGCTTGCCACGATGATATCGAGGAGAACGCCGATCTTGGTCGCGAAATTTGGGAGGAGAGCGAGTTTCAGACATCTGAAGAACTCGCACATAAGATGCTACCCTATCTGGAAAGCAAGGATGCACAACTCCGTCGTGCCGCCGCGAAATCTCTAGCAGACGCGTCGAGCCAACACTCCGCCGTCATCACACCGGTCCTTGAGAAGCTCCGGTCTTCATACATCGAGCTTGCCAAGCCTCGCGTTCAGCAACTCGATGAGTTTGGCATGCCCAAGAAAATGGACTTGTCTGACCCGTGGGAGGCGCGGCAGGGGATCGCTTTAGCATTCAGACACCTTGCGCCTCATATTGAGAAGCCGCAGCTCGAACCCTTCTTCAACCTTCTTATCGAACAAGGTCCCCTCGGAGACCAGAACGTAGCCGTGCGTACCGAGATGCTTGACGCAGCCAACACGGCTATCGAGGTCCATGGTAAGGGCATCCTCGACAAGTTGATGAAAACGTTCGAGAAGACACTAGAGGCGCCCGACAAGCACTCCGAGACCGCGGACCGTGTCAATGAGGCCGTCATCATTATGTATGGTGCGCTCGCACGTCATCTAAAGCCTGGCGATAAGAAAATCCCGATCGTGATTGAGCGACTGCTCGCAACGTTGAGTACGCCATCCGAGGCGGTTCAGTATGCCATCGCAGAATGCCTTCCGCCACTGATCCGGACCTGCGGCGACAAGTCGTCCAAGTACTTTGACCAAGTCCTCGAGACGATGCTGACGTCCAAGAAGTACCCCGAGCAACGCGGAGCCGCTTACGGCCTGGCAGGTCTTGTGCTTGGCAGAGGTATTAACGTGCTGAGAGAATACCGCATCATGATCACCCTCAACAGCGCTCTAGAGAACAAGAAGGAGGTTCACCAGAGGGAATCAGCTATGCTGGCGTATGAGCTTCTGTCTACCATCCTCGGCCGACTCTTCGAGCCATACGTAATCCAAATCGTGCCGCAGCTGCTAACCGGCTTTGGCGACGGTAATGCCGACGTTCGCGATGCCGCTCTGGCAGCGGCCAAGGCATGCTTCGCCTCGCTGAGCTCGTACGGCGTCAAGCAGATCCTGCCAACGCTCCTAGACGGCCTTGAGGAAGACCAATGGCGTAGCAAAAAGGGTGCATGCGACACACTCGGCGCCATGGCCTACCTCGACCCGCAGCAACTCGCCCAGAGCCTGCCAGAGATCATTCCCCCACTGACGGGCGTTCTAAACGACAGCCACAAGGAAGTACGGTCTGCGGCCAACAAGAGCTTGAAGAGATTCGGTGAGGTCATCACCAACCCTGAGATCAAGGGTCTTGTCGACATTCTTCTCAAGGCACTCAGCGACCCGACAAAATACACGGACGAGGCTCTTGACTCGCTCATCAAAGTACAATTTGTGCACTACCTCGACGCCCCGTCGTTGGCACTTGTCAGCCGCATTCTGCAGCGCGGCTTGGGCGACCGGTCCAATACAAAACGCAAGGCTTCTCAGGTCATTGGCAGCTTGGCTCACCTTACGGAGCGCAAAGACCTCATCTCTCACCTGCCAGTTCTTGTGGCAGGTCTAAAAATTGCCGTCGTCGATCCAGTGCCCACAACCCGTGCAACTGCCTCGCGCGCTCTCGGATCACTCGTCGAAAAGCTGGGCGAGGACGCGCTGCCAGATCTCATCCCCGGCCTCATGCAAACCCTCAAGTCCGAATCGGGTGCGGGAGACAGACTAGGGTCCGCTCAAGCACTCAGCGAAGTTCTTGCTGGGCTGGGCACCTCAAGACTGGAGGAGACGCTCCCGACCATCCTGCAGAATGTCGAGTCTCCCAAGTCGTCCGTCCGCGAGGGCTTTATGTCGCTCTTCATCTTCTTGCCCGTCTGCTTTGGCAACAGCTTCGCCAATTACCTGGGGAAGATTATCCCACCGATCTTGTCAGGCCTGGCCGACGACGTCGAGGCCATCCGAGAGACCGCTCTGCGTGCTGGCCGGCTGCTGGTCAAGAACTTTGCAGTGCGCGCAGTCGACCTACTCCTTCCAGAGCTCGAGCGTGGGATGGCCGATGACAGCTACCGCATCCGTCTCAGTTCCGTCGAGTTGGTGGGCGATCTTCTCTTCAACCTTGCGGGTATCAAGGCAAATGCTGAGGAGGATGAGGAGGAAGAAGAAGATCAGGAGGTCGCGAAAGAAGCTGGTGCATCTCTTCGCGAAGTGCTTGGAGATGAGAAACGAAATAAGATCCTTTCGGCGCTCTATGTCTGCCGTTGCGATACTGCCGGTGCTGTGCGTTCTGCCGCCATCAGTGTTTGGAAGGCGCTGGTGCACAGTCCGCGGACGCTCAAGGAGCTGGTGCCTACCCTTACGCAGCTCATCATCCGGCGGCTGGGGAGCTCCAACATGGAGCACAAGGTCATCGCGAGCAATGCCCTCGGCGAGCTTATCCGGAAGGCAGGCGACGGTGTCTTGGCCACGCTTCTCCCTACGCTCGAGGAAGGCCTTCAAACATCGCACGATATGGACGCCAAAGAAGGCATCTGCCTGGCTCTCAAGGAGCTCATCTCTTCCGCTTCACCAGAGGCGCTCGAGGACCACGAGAAGACGCTCATCTCTGTTGTGCGCACCGCTCTCACCGACTCGGACACAGATGTCCGTGAAGCCGCGGCCGAGGCGTTCGACTCACTGCAACAAATCCTCGGCAAGCGGGCTGTCGACCAGGTTCTACCCTACCTCCTCAACCTGCTGCGCTCCGAGGAGGATGCGAACAATGCCCTCGCCGCACTGCTCACACTGCTTACCGAGACTACCCGCTCCAACATCATCCTGCCGAACCTCATCCCCACGCTCATCACGCCGCCAATCACGGCTTTCAACGCCAAGGCTCTGGCGTCGTTATCGAAGGTCGCCGGTGCCGCTATGAACCGCCGGCTGCCCAACATCATCAACTCACTCATGGACAATATCGTCAGCTGCACCGATGACGAGCTCCGGGGAGACCTCGCTACCTCTTTCGACACTGTCATTCTGTCCATCGATGAGTACGATGGTCTCAACGTAGTCATGAATGTACTGCTGCAGCTTACCAAGCATGAAGATCACCGCAAGCGAGCCGCCACCGATCAGCACCTTGCCAATTTCTTTGCTGCTGCCGATGTGGACTACTCGAGATACAACCAGGACATTATCCGTGCCCTGTTAATCTCGTTTGATGACAGAGATGCCGCGGTGGTCAAGGCTGCATGGAGCGCCTTACACGAATTCACCAAGCGGCTCAAGAAGGAAGAGATGGAGGCGCTCGTCCAGTCGACCAGGCAAACACTCTTGCAGGTTGGCGTTGCAGGCCACAACCTACCCGGCTTCGAGCTACCAAAGGGCATCAACGCCATTCTGCCCATCTTCCTGCAAGGTCTCATGAACGGCACGGCGGATCAAAGAGTATCCGCCGCTCTGGCCATCTCGGACATTGTCGACAGGACCAGCGAGAATTCGCTCAAGCCGTTCGTCACGCAGATTACCGGGCCGCTCATTCGTGTGGTCTCGGAGCGTTCCACCGAGGTCAAGTCGGCAATTCTCCTCACGCTCAACAACCTGCTCGAGAAGATGCCCACAGCACTCAAGCCGTTCCTACCGCAGCTACAGCGTACATTTGCCAAGTCGCTCGCCGATACCTCAAGCGATGTGCTGCGGAGCCGTGCCGCCCGCGCCCTCGGCACGCTCATCAAGTTCACGCCGCGTGTTGACCCTCTCATTGCCGAGCTCGTGACGGGATCGAAGACGACAGATGCGGGCGTCAAGACAGCCATGCTCAAAGCCCTCTACGAGGTCATCAGCAAGGCCGGCGCTAACATGGGAGAGAGCTCCCGCACGGCCGTCCTGGGAATGATCGATACGGAAACCGACGAGCGAGACAATGCGATGACCATTACCAACGCGAAGTTGTTCGGAGCTCTCGTCAAGAACGTCTCGGCTGATGTGGCGACAGGGCTGCTGAAGAACAGAGTCATGACCCGCGAATTTAGCAACTCCAGCGTCCTGATGCTGAACGCTGTGCTCCTCGAGAGCCCGAGTACTCTTCTGGACTCTCCCCTGGCAGATGACCTTCCGGAGCTGCTTTGCCAGGGGGTGGAGAGCAAAGATGTGAGAATCCCTCTTTTTTTCCGACCTTACATCAAGTATACCATGAATGAGACTAATCCGAGATTGTTTCCAGACCTTCATCGTCGACAACTTCATCGTAGCCACAGGCAAATACCTCCTCAGCGACGCGCCCAAGTCCTTTGAGACCACCAAGCCCATCTTTGCGGCCCTCTCCAAAATTATCCCACCCGGCGGGCCCACTGACTCGCGCCGTCTGGCACTCGTCATCGTGCGAACGCTGAGCCGCACCCACCCAGACATGGTGCGCCCTCACCTGGGGCTGCTCGCACCGCCCGTCTTCGCCTCGGTGCGCGACATGGTCATCCCCGTCAAGCTGGCGGCCGAGGCAGCGTTTGTGCAGCTGTTTGCTGTTGCAGACGAGGAGAGCAAGGTGTTTGACAAGTGGATTGCGGGCGTGGACCTGCAGCCGAATGTCAAGAGGAGTATGCAGGATTATTTCAAGAGGGTTGCGCTCAGGCTAGGTGCGCAGGTGAGGGAGAGACGGGAGGCGGAGGGTGGGGCGGGGGGGTTGGGCTTGTCGAATGATGAGGTGGAGGATGAGAAAGAGATTATGGCGGTTGGGAAGGTGGATGTTGGGTCGGATGTTTTTGCGGAGTAGGTGCCAGTGTTAGCCAAAGGTGAAAATAGGTGACAAAGTGAAAATGGGAGAATGGTAGACAGTGAGTGTTAGGGGTGCGACTTTGATCTACTATGTAGATGCATTGCAAAGTGACACAAAGCGACTGCACACTCCACAGCAGTTATGAGTTGACGGTTCGAAACCTGGATAAGCATCCCGAGGGGCATTGCACGATAGAAACCATGGGAGCACTGGATCAAAACTCCATTCTACAATCCCCTCGCCGTTCTCCGTTACTGTTCGGTTCCAGTCCCATTGTGCCATATTTTGGTGCCAGCCCTCGAAGCTTGTGAATTTCTCTGAGCCCCGTAAACAAAACAGGGAGCCCCACTCGGTAACTTGTGAGTTCAGACCAGAACCACGTGCAGGTTCACGTGACTTTTATAACCCTCGCCAATCGCAGCCAGGAACTGCCCCCACTCAGAGAAACCCACAAACTGTTCCTTGAGAAATTCTGACGACGAACTTCCCCTCAGCGGAAATCCCAACCCATCGTCAACCTCGACTACTAACCATCTACAGCATCAATCAGTCAAGATGTGAGTACCCCGAGCATCACCCCGTTGATTTAGCAATAAAGGAGGATTTTTCAGCGATGGACTCTCCGTTGGGTTTGCGTCAGAACTCCCAAGCCCGAGCCGCACCGATAAAACATCCATGACGAGCTCACGCGTCCCACGCCATCGAACACCTCGCGGCCATCGGAATACACTGCGGAAATGCTGACTTTTTGTCCGGCTGTAGGGTTAACCTGAGGACCCAGAAGCGGCTGGCGTCGTCCGTCTTGGGCTGCGGCGAGCGCAAGATCTGGCTCGACCCCAATGAGGTGACCGAGATCTCCAACGCCAACTCCCGGCAGACGATCCGCAAACTCGTTGCCGATGGCCTCATTATCAAGAAGCCCGTTACCATGCACTCGCGCTCCCGCGCCCGTGAGCTGAACCTCGCCCGCCGGATTGGCCGCCACCGCGGCTTCGGTAAGCGCAAGGGTACCGCCGATGCCCGTATGCCCGAGTACGTACCATTCACCACACCGTTATCGCCACCGCCCTTCCGAGTCCGGACACCGACCCAAGCACACTATTGTTGGAAGGATGGATGAGGGATGGCGGATTGGGAGGAGAACGGCATGCTGACAACGGATACAGGCAGGTTCTGTGGATGCGCCGCCAGCGGGTCCTCCGCCGCCTGCTCGTCAAGTACCGTGCCAGCGGCAAGATCGACAAGCACCTCTACCACGAGCTTTACCACCTCGCCAAGGGTAACACCTTCAAGCACAAGCGGGCGCTCGTTGAGCACGTACGTCTCGAAACACCTCTGGGCTGGTCGGCACCCGTTGTGCTGACAAATATCTTTTTTTTACAGATCCACCGTGCCAAGGCGGAGAAGGCGCGCGAGAGGCAGATCAAGGAGGAGATGGATGCCAAGCGGGCGCGGACCAAGGCTGCTCGCGAGCGCAAGCTGGAGAGGCAGGCGGCGAAGCGGAGCGCGATGCTGGGCGAGGGCGAGGAGGAATCCAAGTAGATTTCATCAAGGACGAAGTGAAATGGACAACATGGATTTCTCGGCGGCCTTGCATTCGGAGTAATGGGTTGGGCTTCTTTCTGGGCACGCTTTCTCTCTTCACATCTCGGCTCCTGCACGTGGCCTTGGCCCTCTGGCCGTGCGCTCTCTTTTTAGCGAAAGCGACACGGTCTCTAGACTCGAGACGTTCTGGCTTGCATGTATGGCATTGAAAAAACGGAATCAATGGGTTTGCCGGGTCTGACCAAATACTGCGAATCGAGTTCTAGTCTGGTGCCTGTTCGGTGGATGGCCCGTCAAGGGCAAGAGACTGCGATCCTCAGACAACGAGAAGCAACTGACTCCAGTGCAGAGCCGCAGAAGAAGTCCACATTTCGGATGCACTGCGCCGTCTGTGTATATCAGAGCAGCTAGCTACTCCTACATACAATCGAGAGAAACAAGAGAAACCAAGAGAAACACGTTGCAACGAAAGAATCACAGGAAGGGAACGAAGAGCAAGGAGAAGCGGCCACGTCGCCGTGCATCAACAACAGTTGGGTCAGAGGCTTCAAATTGTCCCTCGAGAGTGGTGAGGTTGTGCCAGGACATTTCGTTCATGTCCCCCAGCCGTTTGACGGGCGGAGGACCCTGCATCTGACTTTGAGCGTACTCATCACCCCCAATATAGTTGATTGAAGAAGAAAAGAGGAGAGCAATCAGATGCCCAGCAATTTCGGTGTTGAAATTGCTTGGCGGATTGTGGCTGCCTGTGGTCTGTGCTTGACTTTGCTAACCCCCGGCTTTCTGACATCCAGCACGTGTCCAGGCACTTGCTTACCCCACACTGGTCAGTGCTTCCGAAGTTGCCCAGTGTTCGCTCGCTAGGCCGAGCAAGTCCGGCAAAGAGCGGCGGGCGTCAATGACCAGCTCCAATCACCTGCGGTTGTTTCTACCGGTCCGCCCGCTCTGCACCGCATCACGTCTGGCCTTATTACTCCGGGTCTTTCCTCCACCGACAGGGACAGACTAACCTACCTGCCAACGGTGAAGCGTCCTTCCTTTCTGCTCACGGACTATACAATAGGCAATTGGTATGTTTTCCGAATGTAATCGCCGAATCCAGCTGTCATCCTCTCGCTGACCAATTCGCTGTGTTGTTATCATTCTACAGTCCGCCATGTCGGCCTTCGCCTCGGTCCCCTCCTCGCTGCGGAGCACCGCTGCCATGCGTGCTTCCTCATTATCCTCCTCCTCCTCCTCCTCCTCCTCCTCCTGCTCCTCCCTCTTCCGTTCGACGAGTGCGATAGCGAGTCGGCTGCACAGGCCAACGACGTCCACGACGGCCAAAACACAATGGCTTCATCAGCGGAGGTCGGTTGGGTCCATGTCAATTGGGAATGATTCGCAGCAGAAGGTGTGTTTTGTTTGCGTTCTTCTTCCCCTCTTTAAGAATTCCGTCAGATGGGGCGGAGTGGAATGGGCGGATTGATGTTGACTAACTGACTAACATATGCGTTCCAAACAGATCTTATCCGCCCACTTGCAACAGGCGGATCCGATCATGTACGATATCGTTGAGAAGGTCGGTCTTTGGTTGTTGCCGTAATTTGTGGGGGTGCTTGTGCTGACAGTGCCGCGTAGGAAAAAATCAGGCAAAAGCAATTCATTAACTTGATCCCGTCTGAGAACTTCACCTCGCAGGCAGTTTTGGACGCGCTAGGGAGTCCCATGCAGAGTGCGTGTTCGTTCGGATCACAAACCGAGCAGGACGGAGCTAATTGATCATAATAGACAAATACTCCGAGGGCTACCCCGGCGCAAGGTACTACGGCGGCAACGAGTTCATCGATGCGTCCGAGAGGCTATGTCAGCAGCGTGCGCTGGAGACGTTTGGTTTGGACTCGAGGGAATGGGGTGTCAATGTCCAGGGTAGGTTATCTTTACTTTGTTTTGCTGTCTGGTGTTAGAAGGGGCTGGTAAGTACTGACATTTGCAGCTCTCTCCGGCGCTCCCGCAAACCTCTACGTCTACTCGGCCCTCATGGAGACGCACGACCGCCTGATGGGCCTCGACCTGCCGCACGGAGGGCATCTGTCCCACGGTTACCAAACACCGACGAAGAAGATCTCGTTTATTTCCAAATACTTTGAGACGCTTCCGTACCGTCTCGACGAGTCCACCGGCTTGATTGACTACGACAAACTCGAGGAGATGGCCGGGCTCTACCGCCCCAAGATCATCGTTGCCGGCACATCTGCATACAGCCGTCTGATTGACTACGCGCGCATGCGCGACATCTGCGACAAAGTCAATGCCTATTTGCTCTGCGACATGGCGCACATCTCGGGTTTGGTCGCCGCCAAGGTGCTTCCCGGCCCCTTCGCCTACGCCGACATCGTGACCACGACCAGCCACAAGTCCCTTCGTGGCCCGCGCGGCGCTCTCATCTTCTTCCGCCGCGGAGTCCGCCGCACGAACCCCAAGACGGGGGCCGAAGAAATGTACAACCTCGAAAACCCCATCAACGCATCCGTCTTCCCCGGCCACCAGGGCGGGCCGCACAACCACACCATCGCCGCCCTCGCCGTGGCCCTGAAGCAGGCCCAGACTCCCGAATTTCGCACCTACCAATCTCAAGTCCTCAACAACGCCAAGGCTCTGGCGCACCGTCTCGGCGAGCCGAAGGAGAAGGGCGGTCTGGGCTACCGCATCGTCAGCGGCGGCACTGACAACCACTTGGTGCTGGCCGACCTGAAGCCGCAAGGCGTCGACGGCGCCCGCGTGGAACGCGTGTTGGAGCTCGTCGGCGTAGCAGCCAACAAGAACACCGTACCCGGCGACAGATCTGCCTTGACGCCCGGCGGTCTGCGCATGGGCACGCCCGCCATGACGACGCGGGGGTTCGGCGAGGACGACTTTGAGCGCGTGGCGGACATTGTTGACCGGGCTGTGACGATTGCCGTGCGGGTGGACAAGGCGGCGCGGAAGGCGGCTGAGGAGAAGGGCGAAGCGAAGACGGCGGGCCGGATAAAGACTTTCTTGGAGTATCTGGGCAATGGCGAGACGGATACCGAGATTGTGCAGCTGCGGAGCGAGGTTGCGGATTGGGTGAGCACGTATCCCCTGCCGTGGGATACGAAGGAGTAAACTTGGGAAGGAGAGTGGTTATGGGTTGCGGGTGGGGAAAAAAAAGGGAGGGGAGAGGGGAAACGAGCTTCATGGCTGGTTGGTGGTGATGTCGGATGACGGGGTGATACGATGTACTAACTGTCCCATGCAGCTTTGGTTTCATCACGAGGCGTTATGCCGGGCGAGCGAGTTTAACAGTCACTTGCCCTAACTCTGACAATTTTCTGTTTGCGTCTTAAGTGTTGCCAAATGCACGATCAGCCTATTCTACGGCAAGATACATGTGTTGCCTGTCTCATGAACTGACGAGCCTCTCCCGAAACTCGGCCGATCCTCGACAGCTATCATGCAGCCCGTGGATGGAGTCCCGGTGAGCCCTCCTACAAGACGGGATTGCTGAGACAAAACCCCTGTAAATCTTACCCAGGTATCTGATCTCTTTTGCTCAGGAGATATCCACCAAGGCAATTCAGAAACCCCTTACTTCTAAACTGTTATTTCAAGCCCCATATTCAGACACGCGAGAAAGAATGTATTTAGTATCATACCCATCCCATCCCATTTCGCGCTGCCCTCTTATATCCTTTCCCGTCTGGCACTTTTATTTCGCACCCGGCAAGCCGATCCAAGGACCTTATTTTTTCTTCTATCCGCTCAAATACGCCTTCCAACAAACAAGACCAGACATCCGGAAACCTCACTCCTTAAGTAATGCTCATAAACATCATGATATCATAATTGTAGTATCTAGTAAGTACTTCCCAAAAAGAAAAGGGAGAAAGGGAGAAAAAAAAAGAAAAAAAAGGAGAACCCTCACTCCCCCTTAAGCTGGCCCAGCGCTTTCGCAACCGAGCTCCTCGCCTTGAACGCAGCGTAGTACCGCCTCAGGTGCTCCCCGAGAAACTCCTCCCCACACACCCGCACCATCTCGTGCAGCACTGGCCACAAGACAAAGTCCGCCGGGGAAGGTTGGGCGCCGCCAGCGATGTAGAAGCCACTCGAGCCGCTGCCTTTTTCCGTTTCTTTGACAGCAGTAGCAGTAGCAGCAGCAGCAGTAGCAGTAGCAGCAGTAGCAGCCCCGCTAGCCCATGCCTCCCAATCCGCGAGTTCCTTCTTCAGCAGCCCCGCAACCGCCTTCCTCTGCTCTCCGTCCACGACCTTCCCATCCGAGACATCCACACCCACCTCCTCCACAGCCGACTTCCACTTCCCCCACACATCCAACCCCCTCTGCAAGCGCGCAAACCTCGCGGCCACCTCTCCTGGCAACATCTGATCATACCTTCTCCCCGCGCCATACACGGCATCCAAGTACCTCAACACCGACGCGTGCCCCTCCACGACCGCCCTGCCAGGGTCATTGTCCTCAAACCTGACCTCGCCCTCGACGCTCCCCTTGGCACAGCCCACCCCCAACTCGGCCAGCGCCAGCGCCACGCGCGTGTTCGCCACCACGGCATCGCCCGTCCCAGGGGAGGCAGTGCTAGAAGAGAAGAACCGCTTAGGACTCCCCATATGCAACACATCAAACCCCTTGCCATACCACTCCGCCCAATCGAAACCAGACGCCCCGGACTCGGGCCCGGATCGGTTGTTCTCGGCCCCAAAAGCCTGCAGCATTCTTACCGCCTCGTCGGTCTGCCCGTTGACCACCCGCTGCGCGCCCTCTTTGGTTTTGGAGGTGGCGCCCTGGCCCCAGATGAGCGCCTGCGAGGCGTCGATGAAAGTGCTGATCTGCCGGAAAGTCAGGCTGATGCGGGCGCCGGAATGGGACCGCTCGGACGGGGTCTTGTCACGCTCCAGGCGCTTGTCCTGGCGGATTGCGTGCAGCCAGCGGGCGTTTGTGGCGAGGCCCATGCGGAGGAGCGAGTTGTGCGGGAGGGGGGCACGGTGGGTTTCGCGTTTGGGGTCCGGGTCTTTGGCATTGGTGTCTGACGCAGTCGGAGGGGTGGTGGCGGTGGTGGTTGTGGCGGATTTGTTCTTGGGCGGGCGCTTGGTGCGGAAGATCATGGTCCGCTCGGCGCCCAAGCTGACGTTGGCAATGAAGCTCCCTTTAGCTATGTCCAGCGTCTTGTCGCTGTGCTCGCTGATGTAGTCGTTGCCCGTGCGGTAGTGCTGGATTAGCACGTGGTTGAGGGGGTGGCCCAGGTGCTTTTCGACCTCGTCCTTGATCTGCAGCACTGTGGGAGAGAAGGGGAGCAAGGGGGGAGACTCGTCGGCTGGGTGCCTGTAGACGGGCATGCTGCCGTCTTCGGCGACGGCGCCCTGCACCGCAATGCGGCGCGGCACTTCGCCGCCCATATGCGACATGCCCGCCCAGCTAACCTCCTCCAGCAGGCGTTCAAAGGCGTCGGCGGCGAGGGCTGGAGGCAACACATTGGTGATGACGGTCGTGTCGCCCTCACACAAGGGCTCGCCGCAGATGGCGGTGGGCTGTCGGGCTTCTGCCATGTCGCGTGGTGGGTTTGGCTCCGGCTTCGCTTCCGGCTTAGCTTCCGGCTTAGCTTCCGGCTTAGCTTCCGGTTTTGTTGTCTCTTTGGGACTTTTGGGTTGTTGAGTCGCAGCGCTCTCCGCTGAAGAGGGAGTGGCCGGTCGCTTCTTATCTGAAGTCGAACGCGGAACACGCTGCTTGACCCGATTGATTACCCTGGGCCTTTCAGCTTTAGCGCCGCGTGCGCCGGGGAAGAGGGTCGGACCTTTTGAGCTCTCCAATTCGCTCCGCTTAGCCGTTGCAGGATGCGCAGTTCTCTGTACTTCTTCGGGCTTCTTTTCCGGGCTGTGCGTTGACTCACTCTCCGACGATGACGGGTCGGAATCGGCTTCCAGGGGAATTGTGTCGAGCGCAGGGCGTGCCGTGTCCACGCTAGGGCCACTTTGATTTGATGTTCGGCGGCGAGGCGGTGTTGTTCGCCTGCTGCCCTCGTCCGGCTGCGGCGAAGCAGACTTGGCGGACGCGGGGATGGGCCGGGGTGCCGCTGCGGGGGAGGCATCCGGAGACCCACCGCCGAGATCCAAGTCGATCTTGGAGATGCACGGAGACAAACCCGTCGACAGGGCTTGTGAGGTTGGGGCAGGTGGCTGCAGCTGCTCGAGCAGAGCTTCAGAGCTGACTACTTCGCAGCCCGTCAAGTGGATAAGCTGGCGCACAGCGTTGAGGTGCCGCATTGTGCTCCGGAAGCCGCAGCAGTCCTCGACGAGTGTCACGCCGTAACCGTGCTGACCGGCGCCCAACGCCGTTGCGTAGATGCTGATGTTTGTCAGCGCTCCGCAGACGTACATCTGTGTCACGAACCGGCCCCTGAGCAGCTGCACCAGCTGAGGCTGCCCTGGGGCAAATGCGCTGTAATGGGACTTGGTGAAGATGATGTCGCGGCCAGGGACCACGGCCGCCTTCACCTCGGCTGCAAGTTCGGCGCCCTTGGTGCCCTTGCGGACACAGGGCTTCTTGTCCTTCCTGGTGCCGACACTGAGGAAGGCCTCCTCGTCATTCTCCGTGGCCGCACTATCGTGCGCGGTTGAAGTCTGCTGGCGGCCTCTCGACGTGGACGGTTTTTTTGGCCGCAGCATCGCATCCGCCGTGATGATTTGGTCCCCATCTTCCATTAGGGAGCAGTCTCGCTCAAACTCGCTGCGCACCCAAATCACATCACCGGCGCCGGAGTCGCGAAAGGCTTTGACCACGTCCAGAATGCGTTCGATGTAGCCGTCGGGCTCCTCGGTGTACAGCGCGCCGTCGGGCGACACAAAGTCATTTTGGAGGTCCAGGATCAGCAGCGCCTTGCGAGTCTGTACCATGGGGATCACCGACGGGTTGATGGGGAATGTTGACGGCATGGCTAGCGGTTACAGCCTGCCTTCTCTCGTCGGTGGCAGACGCTCAAAAGCCTAGAAGTATCAGCCCGTGCCTCGTCTTTCATCAACACGTGCGGGTTAACCTTACTCTCAGTTGCTACCCAACGGGGCCGGAACCCCACTACGGCACGGCACGGCACGGAGCGGGATCGGGGTAATAGTCTTTCCCGGGGTGTTCAGACCCGTAAGCGCATTTCCGCTCTTTACAACGTGGTCGCCTGCTGGAGGTAGTGTCAAGGCTAAAGGAGCGAGAGGTTTTGGTGTGGTGATATATAATTCGTTGGCAACTGAGAACTCAGCTGAGCTGAGGGCTGCGGAGCTCCGTTTTGAAACACCAAGAATTCGGGGGGCTCTCCGCAAGTCGTATTTTGACGATGTTGACCACACCCGGAGACCAAAAATAATTCCCGGTCAAGAAAACCTAGGGCGCCAGGAGTAAACAGAGTGAGTTTTCGTGATTACAAGGCGGATTATGCGGAGGGAAATGCGCAGGTGCCGCGAGTACTGTCGGACCTAGACCCGGCATGTGCGAATAAATCAGCGAATGCTTCGCTTTGCGACAACAGTTCGGAGTCGATCGATGGTGGTCGAATCCGTCGGGCTGCGTAGCCGAGCTCGGGTTCCGGGGTGCTTGGCTGCTCGGCGACTGGTTCACTGCCTCGTGGCGCTAGTCACGAATGTTGGGGAGAAAATAACATGCCCCCGTTTTCATCGTGGCCTGTATGTCAGCACGCTGTTGCCGCACCATGGCGGACGGGCAGCAGGGAGCCATTTATGTGGTGGCATGGCATGGCACCCCCCGGAACCAGGGCCGGAACAGGGGTCAAGCGAGGCGGGAGCGGGAGGTGGTGGGGTAAACCATCGGTGCAACAACCCCCCCACCCCGGTCTGTTGAACACGCCCTGACAAGTCTGGGCCGTGCCCTGCTCCTGCATCCCTAATCCGGCCTCTTGCTGAATGCGCGCACCCCCAACCCCCGCGATGACAAGCACAGGACCGAGGCCAACGGATAGGTCCTGCCGCGGACACGGCCGAGCAATCATAAAGGGCCTTGAACCGAAGTCCCCGACCACGAAAGTAGGCAGTCACCTGTCCGGCGCGTCGAAAGCCCAATGCGGGCTCGGCGGATTCCTGGCACTGCTGAGAACGAGGCAAACTGTCGAGTCCAGACCGCTGTTAACTGCTTGCAGATCGCACTAACCAATCCCCCTCACTGCAGGGTGATCCTCCACAGCTTGGACAGGCGTTTCTCTTGCAGCTGCCACCTCGTCCAGCATGACAATGGTCCCTCGTTTACTGTCGCAACGGTGAGGGAAATGCTCCTACGTGTCTCAGCGAGGTCGCCGACGGTCTCGCGATGGAAAAGTCTCGGGATTCCACGGCAGGCTGCACCAGCTTGTCTGTGCGCAGCAGTTCAGTCAGTGATGGCCAATTCTCCGTCGAATGATCTGACCGACTGATTGTCTTGCCTCGCGTGAAGACAGTCTGGTCGTGGTGTGGTGCAGCGGACCGAAGATTGGCCCGTTTGCGGCGCAGTGTGGAAAGCCAGATGGAAGCTCTCCAAGGGGGCCTGCCTGCCAAAGACAGCCAACCGCTCGAGACACGAAGGAAACGGAACTTCCTCTGAGAGAGCGGGAATGGCGGACATCATCCAATTCCATCCATCCATGCATCCATCCATACCTTATCCATAAACGTCAACTTAACGTTAGCGTGAGATCGCCAGCCAAGGACGCCAAAATGTGCATCCCGGAGTCCCAGACATGATTCACCGGCAAACTCGACCTCGGAAGTCATCCGCCTCACTATGACAATCAAGTTGGCTGCTGCATCGTCCGCGATCTCAGAAAAAAAAAAGAACCTTCTGAAATGTGCACAACAATTATGATTAGGGCTTTGGAGGCAGCGGGCAGTGGCTGCCGCAACCATGTCTCTGCTGCTATCCGTCGTTGCCGTTGACGCTAACTGAATGCTTGGCGGGCCCTGCCTGAATTGACCAACCACACACCGCCGGAGCTGGCTCCAAGGCCGCGGCCCCACCACCAGATGCAGTTGCATCCCGAATGGTGTTCCATGTCGATGTATCTCTCGATGGATCTCTACGGTGGGAGAAAAATAAATCTAGAACAGAAGTTTGGTACCGCGTTAGGTACGCAAAGTCTCCACCGGTTTTTGGAATGTGGCGGTAGCATGGCATCCGGGCGGACCGTGTTGCCAGAAATAGCATTTGTGCGACGGTGACACTGTTGACCGCAGTTGGGGGAGGTGGGGGGGGCACACCAGACCTTCGAGAAAATTTTGGAGAGAAGGATGGAAGCATCTGCACGAGACGGCCTCTCAGTTGGCCATGCACACGTGTCAGAGCGAAGAGTTTAGCGCCCGCCATGCAGGTCGACCTCAGGGTGCGGCGACATTGCATCCAATCGCCCGCCGCAACCCACCTCCAGTACAGGCCCTTTTCTGAAGAGATGCTGTCCCATCTTACCGCATCCATCGTGTCGAGGTGGTATACCAGCCATGTAGTGGTTCGATGTCTTCGATTCGGCTACGACATCTCTCCGCCTCCCATGTACATACAGTACAGCGCACAAACCCCAGGTTGACAGCGAGCCGAGGCCGAGAGAACGCAGGGTACTCTACATCATGCACAGGATGATACTGCGACGCTGCGGATGCAGCGCATAAAAAGAGTATATCTCAGCGTCCGAGGGAGCTCACATGACACGGAAACGCGGCAAGACATCGCAGGAAGAGCTCGGTCCCATTGGCCCACGTGCCCGAGATCTACGCAGCACGGCAAGAGAGTTGATGACGGCTTCTTCCTCCATTTACATGTCGTTTACCATGCGCCCGAGACATCTTCGCGTGTGCGCAGGATCTTGCGGTGAGCAGGTCGACGCAGTCCATCCCCCGCTGCAGCCGCCCGATGACACCTCGAAGCTGTCATCGTAGGCGGTCTGCACAAACGAAGATGCAGTCGGTCCGGCATGCAATGTACGTCGTCTTGGAGGGACTTTCATTGCTTTGGAAGGCACTCTCTTTCACAATATTATATCCGTGCCAACCAACCACAAGTCGTCCCTGTCCATACCCCTTGGTGCCGCTGAACTTCGGTAGTCAGTTTTATGGCCCTCACAACCAAGTCGGCACCGTTTCTTCCTCCATAGAGCAAGACCAAACAGGCCACCTGCATACTCACTCCATCTTTGCGAGTCTTGGTTACCCATTCAGAACCAAGTAAACCTCCCCCAAACAACACATCCCAACCTTACCTTACCTCAGGCGAGGCGTCCCTCACCCAGCACGCGCATTCACATCCGGAATCCGCATCATCCCCCGCCACCCCGTCATCCCCTCCAAACACTCCACCACCTCTGCAAAGCCAGGCCTCTCCGCAACCTCCGGCCTCACGCACCTACCACACAGCTCCCAAAGCCCCCTCTCCACTTCCCCGGCCCCGTCTTCCTCCCCCCTTTTAACATGCCTCAAAAAGAAACCCCCCATCAACCGCCCGAATGCCAGCACCTCCATCCTCTCCATCCTCGCTCCCAAGCCGACACTGACGTAGTCTCCCCCCGTTGCTGTTGCCGCTGCCGTTGCCGTGCCGTATCTAGTCGCTGCTTCAAATCCCGTCAGCAACGCGTGTGCGTCTGCCGTGCTGGTGAGGATGTTGTGAGGGAAGAGGCTGCCGTGGGCGATGCCCCGCGCGTGGAGGTGGGATAGGGCACCCGCAAGGCCGGTTAGCATTTGGAGCGTTGTTTTGATGTCTACGTCTATGGGTTCGTCAAGTTCGTTAAGATGGGGGGTTGTCCCGGTTGGGAGGGAGGTTGAGGTTGAGGCTGTGGGAGGAGGTGGTGGTGATGCTAGTGGCGGGGAAAGATTGTCGGTGGATGGTGGGCTGCTGAGAGGAGTGTAATCGTCTGGGGTGAGTTGCAAGACGATTCCGCCTTGATATTCGCCGGCTTCTTCGGAGGATGCGGTGTCTTCATCCGGATGGCCGTGGATACATCCCAGCACAGTGATCAGACTCTCGTGGGCGCCCGCTGTAAGCCAGGCAGCCATCTCGTCTGCGGCGCACCCGTCGTCGGAAGGAAGTGAACCGCGGAAGAGCTTGACGGCCACATCCTCCGCGTAGTGCGGAGATTGGTGCCAGAGACTTGAGGAGGTGCCTGCGTCGAGAGTCTGCTGGACTTCGAGGTCTGACCAGGCGATGCTGGCCAATCTCGCCGAAGTATGAATACCGTTGGCGGTCGGGAATGCGCAGAGGTTGCTGGCAAAGGAGAGGAACGCTAATTCCGGTAGGGCAAACAGCCAGGAAGGGAGGGCTGAGAGGTTGTTGGAGCTGAGGCGGAGGACGGCGAGCTTTTTACAGCTGGCCATTTCCGACGGGACGCCGCGGAGCTGGTTGCCGGTGAGCACGCATTTTTGAAGGTACTGGCAGCGGCCTATGCTGGAGGGAATAGATGTAAGACAGTTGTTTGTGAGGATCAGACAGCGCAGGTGTGGTGGGAAGGCATCGTCGGGGATCTCCTCCATGGCGTTGTTGCGGAAGACAGCTGTCTCGAGGCTGAGGCATGATGCCAGCTCTTTGGGAAAGACTCTGAAGTTGCAGTCGGAAAATAGGGCGACCTTTAGGTTTGGGAGAGCAGATCCCAGAGCTGCAGGCAGCGATGACAACCCTGTCCCAGAGAGATCAAGCTGCTCGAGAGTGTCTCCAAGCTCCAAGATCTCTTCTGGGAACGTTGGAAGCGGACATAACAGCTTGAGCTGAATTAGCCCGGCGTCCCTGTACCCGCCGCTCTTGAGCGTCCTGAGATCGTGCATCTTCTAGGGTAGATGATTGTCCTACCGAAATGCGAGTTCAGAGATGGAAAGACCGTATTCGGAGAGCAGTTGAGCGTAAAAGCGGGTTCAATCACAGTTGCGTCCCCACATGTACGTCTGCACCAACAAACGGGCTTGCTATTCTTCTTATTGTTCTTATCAAACAATCTCGGCTTGAGCTACTAATACATGTGAGTCTCTCTTCGTTCAATTGAGCGCATTACCTGTACTCAAAATGAGAGCTTTTAAAACGGCGCCGCTCGACCTGATTTATTAGAAGGCGTTCGAGGACTGCATTGTTGGGGACAGACGGCTGCTGCAGCGCCAAGAGCGGCCGGGGGTGGATCCACTGAAGTGACGAAGGGTCTGGCCCGTGCAACCTTCATGGTCTTCAACACCAGCTCCATTCACGAACGAACATCACCACCCGATACCTGCCACTCCGATTTACATTCATCGCACGACTGCGCGCGCGCAATCTATATTGTTGAAGCGGGTACATCAGCTCACTACTGTCTTTTGGTCGCATTGCCTTCATCATGTTATCAGCGGCCATCGACAACGGATCCGCGACAATGGCGAACGAGCCGAGAAAGCGACCGGCAGCGACGGAGCAAGATGGCTCCCAGGCCAAACGCCAGCGCCTTCAGTCTCCGCGCGCCATACTTTCGCTTGGGCGACTTGGGTCCTCACCGTACTCTTCGGCGGCAGTCACGGCTGATGAGCTGGGGAAACAGGGCCTTCGGCGTGGCATTGCGCTGGCGCTGCAGAAGGTCGGGTTCGAGGGCGCTGCACCAGAGGCGATGGAGAGTTTCGCTAACATGGCGGAGACTTGTATGTCTTTGAAGGAACCGTCGACTTTGTTATTGTGCTGACAATCTCTATGCAGACCTCACCTCGCTCGTTGAAGACATCAAGACATTCACAAACGCCGCCCGACGGTCACATCCAGTTCCCAAGGATTTCGAACTGAGCCTCAAGCGCTTTAACTTGACGACTTCATCACTACAACCCCACAAGAAACCACCGATCCCAAAATCGAAGAGGCTGCCTACTTGGGAGCCTTTGCCGGCCGACAATTCTCTCGACCGAGACCTCCCCATTCTGGGCGATGAGCTGGACGGTGCTCCCGACAAAGCAGCGAAGCAGTACATCCCAAGCTCGTTTCCAGCCTTTCCAAGTATACACACATACAAGTACACTCCCGAGAGCGTCGACGCCGTCACGGTAACGGACGACTGGGGTGTGTTCAACCCGGATCCACCGTCGCAGACGCCGGACGGGTCAGAGACACGATCACAACAACCACAGCGCCCACTTGCGCCCGACGAGATTCCACATGGCGACCCTAAGAAGATGCGTGAGGCAGCGGCGAAGGAAGCGAAGGCAGGGGAAAGGGCGCTTAGGAGGCTGATGCGCGCGTCCAAGATCGCCAAGCAGAAGGAGGTGTGGTCCGCGTCACAACGGCATATGGAACGGCGCGATCGCTACAACTTGTGGGAGGGGGCAATGCGCGAGCTGATTGAGGACGACACCAGGTCCAAAGGAAAGGAGATGGTGCCGGCAGCGATGCATGGCGACAAGGGCAGGTTCGAAATTGCGGACCATAGCATGATTGTCAACACGGAGAAAACTTGCTATCGCCAGGACTTGCCTCGGGGCGGGGTTAGGAAGGCTGCGGCGGCTGGCCACAGCATCGCAGGGAAGGTTTGATAGGGAAGAGCATGAGAGGATGAGAGGACTGTACGGAGTATGTACGACTCGGAAGGCCCTCCATTTTGGGGGAGTTTGCGATGACAGCACATGGTGTTTTTCTTTTGGCGTTGGGACTGTGCATTAGAAGGCAAGAGATACCCCAGATGGTTTCGGGAAGGGACCATGGCTGTTACTATTGCGTTGGCAAATTTGCCCTCTTGTTATCCTGTTCAATTGATCCAGCGGGTGAAAGTGCAACTGCGACGACCAATTACTGTTTCGCCAAGTTCAAGGCATGGTGCCCCACTTAAGCCACAGCTGGGTTGGCGGCCCGCAGGCGATGTCTGCCAACTGCCCACGCCAAAATTGCCCACGCAAGTTGACCCCACGATCGGACCCTATTTCCGCCGCACAAAAATTTCGGAATTCCCAGAGCTGCCCGCAGCGCCCTCGATTTCTGTTGACCCCGACGACACGAGGCACCGCCAAAAAGCTCACCATTCTTCCACCGATCGCCGAATCCCAGGAAGGACCACAAGATGGCTGAGCAACTCATCCTCAAGGGCACCCTGGAGGGCCACGTAAGTTGTCCCTGGCCGCCGTCAATTCAAACAATTCTCGTCTTGAAAGCCACCCGGCTGTAATCTCGAAGTTGCCGCGCCTAGACGGCTTCAATTCATGGCCTGCCACTGACGATGTTTGCTTGACAGAATGGCTGGGTCACCAGCTTGGCCACGTCGATGGAGAAGTACGAGCCACCGATCAGACATGTCGACGTCGAGAACTTGCGCTTACCGTGGAAACAGCCCCAACATGCTCCTCTCCGCCAGCCGAGACAAGACCTTGATTATCTGGAACCTCACTCGCGATGAGACCCAGTACGGCTACCCCAAGCGGTCGCTGCACGGCCACTCTCACATCGTCTCCGACTGCGTACGTTTTGAGCGCCCGATTTCCTGGAATTGTGCGGGGAGGAATTGAGATATGCTGATTGGCATGGCAGGTGATCTCGTCGGACGGTGCCTATGCCCTCTCGGCTTCCTGGGATAAGACTCTCCGTCTGTGGGAGCTCTCGACTGGCACCACCACCCGCCGGTTCGTTGGCCACACCAACGATGTCCTCTCGGTCTCTTTCTCGGCCGACAACCGCCAGATCGTCTCGGGCTCCCGCGACCGGAGCATCAAGCTCTGGAACACGCTCGGTGACTGCAAGTTCACCATCACCGACAAAGGCCACACCGAATGGGTTTCGTGCGTCCGCTTCTCGCCCAACCCGCAGAACCCCGTGATTGTCTCGTCTGGCTGGGACAAGCTGGTCAAGGTATGTTCCAATTCGTATTGTCTGTCTTCGCAATGATGCTTTGCAACCTTAAAAGTATTTGCTACTTCAGAGCCCGTCTCGCGACGGGCCATGAGACCAACATTTCACCGTGCACTGAGCGACACCAATGTTTTTGTCACTTCTCCGAAACCCAGATCGAGTTTCGTTCATGGCTGACTTTTTCAAGGTCTGGGAGCTTTCGAGCTGCAAGCTGCAGACCGACCACATCGGCCACACCGGCTACATCAACACCGTTACCATCTCCCCCGATGGATCTCTGTGCGCTTCCGGCGGCAAGGACGGTACCACCATGCTGTGGGATCTTAATGAGAGCAAGCACCTGTACTCTCTCAACGCCAACGACGAGATCCATGCCCTGGTCTTCTCCCCCAACCGGTACTGGCTGTGCGCTGCCACCGCCAGCAGCATCATCATCTTCGACCTCGAGAAGAAGAGCAAGGTCGACGAGCTCAAGCCTGAGTTCCAGAACGTTGGCAAGAAGAGCCGCGAGCCCGAGTGCGTCTCGCTGGCATGGAGCGCCGACGGCCAGACCCTCTTCGCCGGCTACACCGACAACATCATCCGCGCTTGGGGCGTCATGTCTAGGGCGTAAGATATCACTGCGTCGGGTTGGGTGTCGGGGCCGGGGAAAGATGGTTGGCGGGGCGGGGGCTTGCATCACTTCGCTACGCGGGAGGCCGAGAGCGTGTGTTGCACGCCAGGGCTCTTTCGACGGATTCCATGGTGGGGGCGTACTTCGGACTGCTTGTCTCGCTTTTGGTCGCTTTCATGGAAAAGAAATGAAAGACGGGGAGCTGGGAAAAATGCATCTTTGTCATGGCAGCCCTTACAGCGGATAAGACACCCGTTGTTAGATGGCGGATGGATAATGCAACCCCATGAACCAAATGAGTAATGATCTAGAAGACTACATGTGATGAATGATTGGACTGTGCATTCACAATCGAGCAACGAAAGGTCAACCGCCCCCCAACTGTCACTATCAACTACCCACTACCTCTGAAACTGGCCCCGTCTCTCTATCCTATCGAAGTCGCTATCTCAATTGCAGACCCGACGGCTACTTCACTCTTAAGGAATGTGTATATGGATGCCTGGCTCTCAAACTACGCACACAACAAACGATGGGCGTTGGAACCCTTTTCCCGGCGCAACATGCTGTGAAAACGAAGTCCTTGTGGGCAGTGGTGCCTTTGATGATTTGTAGACCGCCATGCGGCCGTCGGGTAGACCGTATTGTCCGTATACAAGATAGGGTAAGTTTCGGTCCGCCGTGAGACGTTTCGTTGGTTCAGCAGTAGTAGGTTCGGGAGTGCCGTTCAAGATGAGCCGAGGAATACCGCCTGGTAAGGAATGTAGATTGGATTTGTGTTTACTCGGATGGGCCTGGTGCAGGTTGACAGTGCATACACGTTCGAAAACACGTGGCCCTTCAGTACAAGGCCAGCCAACACACACAAGCGCCCTTCTATTTGATTACTGCAAACTCCCAAAGGCCCACGCCCTAGCAGCCTCCAGTCCGGCCTGTCACAGATTTCACTCTGACTCTACAATAGCTTTCCTCGGTGTTCTCGCTCTATCTCAATCCGTTAATCTTACATCATGCCGCTTGTCGCCTCAGACAATGACCCCCCCAAGATGCTCAACACACGGCCAACAAAGCACAGTCAATCGTCTCAAGAAGCTCGTGCTGGAGCACCTAGGCAGCGCTTCCAAGCAAATTGACAAGCCCCCACCCACATGCAAGGCATGTATGTATGTACAGCAGGATACTCTTTGTGACGCTAGCAGGTAGGCGCAAAAGTAGTTATACAATTTCGTACAAAGAAACTTGGTTTGGACGCCTCTTCTCCAAGGGCTGGCTGGCTTTGCCGACAGCAGCAACGAGGCTGTCTCTGGCACCGTACGTTCGACCCCATAATTATCGAGGCAGTACTGGCATCAAACATGACCGAGGTCGGGTTGCTAGGTCCGTACCGGTCTCCGTTCCAGGGTTACCTCGATAGACTGGTAGGTACCTAGGTATTGGATGAGTCTAGCAAAGCTTCCGCTCTGGGTCTCGCACTACGAACCCCAACGAGGTCAATGTGCTGGGTTATTGGTGAGAATTGCGAGGTCACGGGTCTCAATTGGTTGGGAGTTGTCAACGCTAAAACCATTTGGCGCATGGGGGTTTGGTCGCATTTACACCATTGCTGGGGAGTACGCCGGCGGAGAATTTTGGGTGCCGGACGGGTTTGAAGATGCCGAGCGCGGGTTCTGGAAAGAGCTGTTTGGTGGGATGCCGGCAGAGACTCGCGCGGTGCTGGAGAAGGACATCAATCTTGTCTAGGACGCCGTTATGCTTGGCACGCTTATGGATGTCTTTCTCTGCGACAATGCAGTCTCTCAAAAGCCCGGCCCTGAAATTTGCTGTTGAGTAGTAGCTGCCAAAGAACCAAGCCATGCTGTTGCCTGACTAGAACTAGAACACAAGTGTAGTGAAGTGGTATCTGAGTGAAGCACGAGCGCTCGCTATTCTAACGTCTAATAAATATACATTCATACACGCACCAACCAACTTTTGGAATCAGCCAGAAGTTGCATCTTTGGACAGCCTGTGGCCCGTACCATCGGGCTTATCCCTTGAGCTCTCCGTGGTGGCACTAGCCCTCGAAGCATCCGTCCTGTAATCCAAAGGTTTCACCTGATAGGGCTCCAGCCCCTGGGCTTCCCCCGAACCTTGACCCGGCAGCTCAACACGCCCGGAATAGTGTCCCGGGGCTGAGCTACCCACAGGAACATGAAATTTCTGATCAAACCGGAAGATGGCATACGAATACACCACCAACAGCTCAATCACAAAGTTGAAGCAGTAAAACGCCGGCCGGGAATGGTACCACTGCGGCTGGTTCACCGGCTTGGCGGCAAAGTTCGTGCCCGACCTGAACCCGGCCCCAAGCGTCAACAGCAGCGACGAAGCCAGCAACAGCGCCATCTTGGTCTTCGTCCCGCCCCTCCCGAACGCCTCCTCCGGATGGGGGCCCCGGTTCGGCACCACAAAAGCTACCACCATCGCCACGGCCGGCAAGAACGCAATCACCGTCATATACACCCCGGCGAAGAGCAACACGTTCCTCTCCTTCCCCCTGACCCCCGCATCCAACGTGAACACGCTATGCACCGAGCACACCACCACCATGATCAACACGCCCACCACCGTCACCACGAACGCCGTGAACCCATGCTTCAACCCCCTGCTCCACCCAAACGCGGGATGGAGGCCTCTAACCACGCGCCGCGCCAGCACCAAGTTCACGATGAACAGGATCAGCACCCCGGCGGCCGTGAGCACCGTGGCGGCGAGCGCGACGTTGGCGTTGCGCGGGTGGCAGGCCCAGGCGATGCGGAGGGAAAGCGCGGCGATGCGGGTGCAGCAGAAGATGCCGAGGAGGAAGGAGAAGAAGAATTTGTGGTCGCGGCGTCGGTTGCGGAGGAAGAGGCTGATGTGCACGACGGCGCCGACGAGGAAGAGCCCCAGCAGCGTGCCGCTTATGGGGATGTCCGGGATTGGGGAGGGCGTGCCGCCCACGGTGGCTATTGGCGCCGGGTAGGGGGGTTTGAGGGGTGGTTGTTGGGCGGCCTAGAGGTTTGGGGATGTCAGTTTGGTGGGGATTTTGGTGGGTTCGGATGTAGTTTTTTTTTTTTTTTATTTTTTTTTTTTTTTTTTTTTTTTTTTTTTTTTTTTTTTTTTTTTTTTTTTTTTTTTTTTTTTGGGGGGGGGGGGGGGGGGCGGGACACGCGACCGATGCGTTNTTTTTTTTTTTTTTTTTTTTTTTTTTTTTTTTTTTTTTTTTTTTTTTTTTTTTTTTTTTTTTTTTTTTTTTTTTTTTAGATGGAAGATGGGATGGAGAGATTGGGATGGAGATGATATGGGGAGAAAAGACGAACCGGTTGGCCTGAAGCGGACGACATGCTTATTAGTTTGTTGGCTGATGGGGATGGGAATGGATATGACTGCTTGTTGTCCAGGGTCTGGTGGGATGACGTTTGCCGTGTAAGTGGACGCACTGCACCTGTGCGACGCAAAGTCGATGGTGATCTGTTGGATGAGGCTTGCGCAGGATATTTTGCCGAGAACTAGAACAGCGGAATGCGCCTGTGGCCGTATTCATACTTTTGGGACGGCACATTAAATCGCAAAAAGCTGGCGATGACGCTGTTGGAATTTGAGGGAAGGTAAGTCGCACGATTCCGTTTTCAGCCCATCAGAGCGAGACACAGGGGCGAGGCACGCAAATCGTCGCATAGTCGGTGCCCTCTGGAGCACTGGTTGGAGTGACAATGGGAGTGATCGGTGCTTGTGCTGCCCGACCCCGAACCAGTGATTGGCCTTGGTCCCGGGAAAGCGCCGGCGTAACTGCAGCGCGAGCTCCGAGCCAAGACGCGAAGGCCCGACTTTCCGTGGTGGGCTTTTCATTGTTGGTACGCGCCGCATGCCGGAAATTGATGTAAGTGGTCAGCAGCCACCGACTCCGTATCAATCCTGGCTTATTACAATGTACGGCCAATAAGACATCGCGCTTGAACAACCTACCTAAGTCACACATACATCTACGGGGCGAGAGAAAAATGTGCTGGTAAATTTGACTAAACGTTGAAAAAGAACAGCGCTCTCCACGACAGCCTCGCCGTCACCGCCACTCTTTCCTGCCCGTCCAGCCTCACTGCAGCTCAAAACGTGCGGTGCCGCCAAGCTCTGGCATGTTCTTCTTGTTGCCCTGCATCTCGGGCAGTTTGGCGGGCCCATACGACGGCCCCAGCCAACTGGGGGCCTGACTGTTGATGTCTGAGAACTCGAACGGGGGAGGTGTCTCCGCTCGCACTGGTGCCTGGCGGCGTCGCTTGCGCTGGTAGAAGAAGACCAGGGCGCTCGCAGCAATCAAGACGGACGTGCCAACAGCGACTCCGACCCCAATTGGGACAGCCGCGCTGGATTTTCCCTCATCTTGCAGTGTGCCGGGAGGGGCTGCCGTCGGGGAGCTTGATCCGGCTGCGTCTGGCAACTTACTCGAAGATGCCGCTGCTGACGAACCCGGTCCCCCGCTTTCTGGTACGGTCGTTGCGGTAGTCGCCGTATCTGGATACGATACGTAGAGCGGCGCCGTTGAGAGCTGTGTGGTGGTCGGCTCTGTTTCTGTCTCGACGGGAGGAGGCCCCAATGATGATTGTACAGCATCAGGAGTCGACGTGCTTTTGGGGTTCTGGACAACGGAAGACTCCCTCGCGGTGGTCAAGCTTTCCTCGGCTGAAGTGGTCACGGGGGATGGCTCCGGTTTTGTGCCTGCGGTGGCATATGCATCCATATCATCTAGGCAAGAGTTAGCAAACTCACCCGAGAATGGACGAGGGAACATCCATCACATACTCGACAACCCGAAAGAAACACCGCGGGCCAGCTCGCAGAAACCACCGCTGATGCCCACGCCGCTACAGTACCACTGGGTTCCCCCCTCATCGTCCGCGCACCGATAAACGTCCACGGTCTGATCATCCTGCTGTGACCCGGTACAAAAATTCGGACAGGCTGGGTTTGACCAAGTCGGGTCGATGCAGAGACCGCGATAGTAAAGGAATGTGTCGTCGCTGTCTTTGGCGGCGCAGAGGGTGTTGTTGAGACAGAGGTCGCCCGCATGGCAGCATAAACCAGTCTCCCCGAGGTTTGCGTCCCAACAACTCGCGGCGGATTCCGCTAGCTCGCCATTTAGGAAGTAACAACGGTCAGAAGTGGAAAAGACGGAGACGAAGAAAATAGGGAGTAGGAGGAAAGAGTCGAAAGCGGTAAACGTGTGCGCCATGGTGTTTCTCTCAGACTACGGGAATGAGCGAGTGAGGGCAAATGCACGATGCCATCAGGCAGCTGGAAGATTTGTTGGTGTGTATGAGCGAGAATGGAGGGCGCACGAGTTCCCCAGTGACCTTTTACAAGGGAAATAAGGATGGGATGAATCGAGGAGAGAAGAGTTGCGCTCCCAGCAACTCTCAGATTGCTGACCACACGATGTCTGGGACTGGTCAATGATGGGCAGCTCGTGGAAAACGAGGAGAAAAAAACAACATGAAAGAGCGGGAAAGAGAGAAACCGATCAAATCCCAAGAGCCCCGTTGCAAGTCACGAACACCACATCTCTCGGCCGTCCCTTCGTGCAACACTGATTTCCTGTGTGTTGCCATTCGGACACAGCCGAGCAGAGTCCTGGGCTCCTGGCGCCCCATGACCGCCCATCATCTTGCGCTTGTCATTAGCCAACAACCCAATCCCGGAACCGAGCACTCGTCTGTGATCCCATTTCCATTGACCAAATTACGGAAAAGGATGCTGGGCATTCGAAAGGCACTGGCGTAGGTACGAGGTGGCACGGTGTGATGGAGTGAAGAATTATTGAGCACGCCTAAACCCGGGGGCTGAACGGCCCGGCCAGCACCGTAGTTAAGAATTGAAATAGAAATTTAGGGTGCAGGATCGAAAAGCAGATTGCAGATATCGTGCAGAAAGTGCAGATGCAGGAAGGTGCTCGCTGGGGAAGCCGTTGGTGACGGCGGGTGGAGCCCAATGCGGCTAGCGCATCCCCACGGAATCTGCCGGCTGAACTTTTTCCACGCCCCGGTTCAAAACGTCCAAAACGTCGTCTGATAGCTTCGAGGTTCCCGCCAATCCACTCGTTCATGCTACCCGTATCGCCGCCATGAGCTTCAGTGTGCCGTCGAGGCGGCTGCTCCGGGCTGGTAAGCACTTGACACATCTCCGCAGTCCGCATAGACTAAAAAATGCTGACACTCCCTAACCAGCTCCGGCGCTCACGGCCACGCCGTCGACGACGACGACGACGACCGCCTCCCTCCTCCCAGCCCTCCAATCGCTCGCCCTCACCCCCAACACTCCCTCCGTCCGGCCCATCCACACGACCCCGTCTACCCAATGGTTCTGGAACCGCAACAAGAAACACGACCAGACTTCGCTGGAACAGCAGGTGTCTGGCACCCAAGAGAACCGCAAGGCCCTGGTTGACACCCTCACAACGCGCATCGACGGGCCCGCCATCTTCGACGACGAGATTCCCAAAGACGACGGCCTCGGTAAAACCGGGGCCAGGCCCGGCTACGCGCGCAGCGGCGCGTCGATGGTCTACGAGCACGTCGCGCGCACCACCGACCCGGACCCGCGCGCCCGCGTGCGCTGGGAACGCAAGATGGTGATCCGACAGGTGCAGCGCGGGACAAACCCGTTCAGCCGGGAGCCGCGGGCGGCGCGCATCGCGCGCACGGAGCGGCAGCTGACAAGCAAGAGCAGCTTCCTCCCGACAAGCACCAAGAAGCTAGTGCACCTGGCGCACCAGATCCAGGGCAAGACGGTGGCGGACGCGCTGGTGCAGATGCGCTTCAGCAAGAAGAAAATGGCGCAGGAGGTGCGGTACCAGCTGGAGCTGGCCCGGGACCAGGCCATTGTCGAGCGCGGGATGGGGATGGGAGCCGCGAAAAAGACGGACGAGGTGCGGGAGAGCGCCGACTTCAAGACGATGGAGGTCAAGACCAAGGACGGCAAATGGGTTAAGATTGACGACCCGACGCGCATGTACGTGGCTGAGGCGTGGGTGAACCGCGGGACCCCGAGGTTCAAAATGCCCGAGTACCGCGCTCGAGGACGCATGAATATCTTGACCCGGCCGACAGCCAGTAAGTCTTTTGTCTTTCTCACGCTAGTCACTCTTGTTATCTCGATGCTAACGGCTATCTCCCAGGCATCACAGTCGTTCTCAAAGAGGAAAAGACACGGATTCGCGAGGCTGCCGAACGCGAGGCGAAAAAGCTCCGTCACGGTCCCTGGGTCCATCTTCCCGACCGTCCGGTCACTGCCCAGCGGCAGTGGTATTCGTGGTAGACGACTCAATACCCGTCAGCAGCGGCTGGAGTTGTACATACGACGGGATTAGGGAAGGGCGGGGAAGGTCAGAGTCGCATCGTGGCCGGATCTCATGGCGTGTATCAGTAACAGCGGAGCAAGTGTGAAGAGCCGAGTCAGCATAATCCTTTTCTTTGCTGTCATGGCAAGAAATATGTACAAATAGAAGATGTTATTCGAGCAGCCATGCGGCCCGCAAACTCTGACTTGAACCAAGCCTTGCAATTCCGTCCTCCCGACACCTGACGCCAAATATCAACAAACCGGGAGACAACGATGTGCCATCCCAACCCCACGGTCGCAAACTTGCGTGAGGCACAATCAATACCCATCCTACAACGGTCGCTGGGTCAGAGCAATGCTTCAACTACCAACGTCCCTGAGCGCTTGCCCGCTGTGCCAGTGTGCATTTGTCGGCCCAGCATCCTCACCATTTTTTTCAGAAACAGGCCCAGATCGATTTCGTCCCATTTGCCAGTTCATCTCAAGTTGCACATGCCATCACTCCCAGTTTGAAACACCTCTCCGCCCCGCCCCGCCCCAGAGGATGGACGCTGTCCCCGCGCGGAACCACGAACGCTGCCCAGCTAGACCATCTGTCGTGGCTCCTCCCGCTGCATCATGTCCTCGTACCGATGGCTCTTCATCTCGAGACCGCCGCCTCCAATATCGTAGTCCGAGTTGTTGTTGTGCGTGTACGCATGCTCGTCGCTCGGCATCGGATGCGAGATCTTAAATCGGTCAATCCCCGCGGGGGGGCCCTGGCTCGAGCGCCGCTTGCGCAGGAGGACGCAGGCGGCCAACGCGGCGATGGCGATCACGGCGGCGCCGACACCGACGCCGATGCCAATCTTAGCGGCTTCACTGAGGCCGGCGGATCCCGGCTCGGCGGCCGGCACTTCGGATGTAGCCGCTGACGACGCAGCTGATGTCGTGCCTGTGGCCACCTTGGTAGCTGCACCTGCGGTTGAACTCGATGCTGTGGAGGACGCTGTTGACGAAGATTCCGGTGCCGAGGTTGTCGATGTCTCGAGCTATCGAACCTGTCAGACATGGCACTGTGGACGGCAAAGCTTTGCACTCACGGTCGTGCTTGAGGATGAGGGGGCCTCCGAAGAGGACTCAGGGGTTGAAGTTGGTGTCTCAGTTGTTGTCGGAGTAGCGGGCGCTTCTGATGTGGTCGAGGTAGGAACTGGGGCTCCAGGGGGCAGTGTCGCCGCTGGGATCAAAGGTTAGGTGCGGCTTCTTCTCACACACGAGACCAGGCACTCACTCGCACACAGCGCAGACGCTGCGTTAGTGACGGTCGGCATATAGCCAGGGGGGCATTTGGTCGACGCGCATTCCTGGATATACAAGCCCCAGCCCTCAGCGCGGCACAGGCAGTTCATGTCCATCGCCCCACAGGCATATGCACCCGCATTGTTGAGGGCCTCGGTGTAGCATGTTTGCTATCAGGTTGTCAGCCCTATCCTTTTCCCTGGCAGCTCCGGCCACGAGACGTGGTCGTGACGCCGATACCAAAGCAGGACTTACTCCGCAAGGGTCTAGGGTCTCAATAGACTGGGCGGTAGCGAGTGCCGCCAACGAGAGCAGGGTTAAGCACCGGATTCCCAACATGATGGCGCCGGGTGAGTCAAGAACGTAGGGATAGCGGCGCAAAATAGCGCAATCGAGTTGGGCAACTCAGTTGCAAGATGGATAATGGTCTCGGGGCGGCACAGGTATATATATATATATGTGTGTGTGTGTGTGTGTGTGTGTGTGTGTTCGTAGAGAATCGAGTGGTCAACAGAGGTCGACACTGAAGCTAGCTGTGGTGTTCGAGCCGTAGAGAAACCGCGAAAAAGAGTGATCGCAGGACTGAAAATGGGACGGGTGGATGTCCGGTCGGAAAAGAGTGCAGAAAAAAAGATGAATGAATGCGGTGGGTGCAGCCGTGAACGAAGGAAGGTGTGAAGACAGCAAACCCTGGAAAAGCGCAGACGAAAGGAACTTGAAGCCGACTCCGTGAGGAGAATGCGGTTGTGGGCTGAGAGAATGAGAGGAGGCCACGGGCGTTCCAAGGGCTGGCGGGGGCCTGCGAGAGGTTTAACTGCCCAAGGGAGGGTGCTGCAACTGCGGCAGCCCAATCATCAATCCGGGGAAGGAACCAGGGGCAGTGTCCACTGACGAAGTCCCTGATCATTCCATCTGCCCCTTGCAGGCACCGGTGGAGACGCAATGGTAGGCATGACAAGGATGTTGGGGACCATCCCATCATTATTATCGACTTTTGATCTTTCACTGTTTTGACATCCTGCTCTAGGATATTGAGAATTTCCTCTTTCTGGTCATTTGAAGAAGTATTCTTCTCCCCTTTCCCCTTCCGACTCACATTCCTCGATACGCTAAGAAGACACCTCAATGGGTTGGGGTTCCCTTGAACGGGAAGACCGGCCCACCCAACCCCTGCCAAGGTCAGCCATGGGCAGTTATTGACAACCACCACCAGAAATGTCTCTCTCTGAAGCAAGACACGATGAGAGCACTCCTACCGGCTGTGTAGCACGACACCACAACTGCATTCTGATCAGTCAAGAATGCCGGTCTTGTCGCCGCCTCTTATTTTAGCTCCTTAGGCATGCGGTCAGAGTGGTTCATATCACGAACCCGATATAGAAATGCGGCCCGGGATGACGATGCCGCATGTGTCCACGAATAAGTTAATTTACTCGTGGCACGGTTCGCTTCCACGCCGACGTCCCATCGCCTCGGGACTGTTCTTTTCCAGGAAATCGAATGGACTCCCAATCAATATATACCGTGCAACTGGTCGCCATCGCCCTGATGATTCTGTAAAATAGCCAGGCTTTGTCGAGGTTACTAAAATGGAGACCGTTCAATCATCCAGAGTTCCAGGTTCGAACTTCAGTTCCGTTCCTGCATTGCCGTTCGAACCGCCGATCTTCCATCCCGGTCTTCCTCACAAGTTCCACGCAGGGGGGGTTCCCAGCAGAGGGCTCACGAATTGAAATCAAGCTACCGACAGGGGTTAGCGAGGATGACAAACATAGGCTCTCTGTGCCCCAAAGGTTTCACCACCGACAAAAATATATCGCGAAAAGATAATGCCGTTGTATGGGACAAAACTGCGTCGATAAAACTGACATCACTGCAGGGTGGCGGCAGCATTTCTGCGGTGCCGAACTTCCATTCTGCAAACCGAAAACACATCCTATCTCGCCCTAGCGGCGATGCATGCGGCCCCGCAGTTTAGCGGTTTCAGCTTTTCAGATTTCGGGTTGGTGGGGCAGGGGTTTGGCTCCTGGTCAATCAGAATCACCCCTCCCTCATCAGCACGGTCAGCACCCACCGTCAACCATCTGTTGTTAGTGCCTGTCAGCGATGGAGCTCTGCCTCGGCTGCTTGTGTGAGCAAGGAATGACCCCGGAAGTTCCATCGTAGTTAGCATTCCCAAGGAAACGGACAATCGGAAAGGGGTCCCAATTCCCCATCCACAGTTTCGATGCTTCTTCAAAACTTGCATCATAAATTGAGATTCCTTCCCCTCCCGGAGTACACCCCCCCCCCTCCATTCCTTGACCCCCATGCATACTATGTATCATAAACTAAAACCTCTCCTTGAGCTTTCGTTGATGACCTTCATAGTTTCGCGTACCCGCCTGTAGGCGGCGCCGCCAGGCACATCCCTTGGCAACCACACAATTGAACATGATCGGCCGCTGGCAGCCCCGCAAACTCTGTCGCTGATCGCCGCTGAACTGGTTTCAGCAAGCGCTTATGGCTTTTCAGAAGCGCTGATTAGCGCGCGAGGCGCCGCTGGCAATCACAGCGCATGATGGCATCAAAATTCGCCGGAGAAGTCACCAACAATGCAAGGGCAACTATTTATTATGGGCATTAATGGGGTTACAAACTCCCAAGAGTTGCTCTGCACACTGAACCTTCAAGCCACATACTATGTATGTACATACCAACACGCAAGGGGGTGGGCCCCTCACCTGCTGGAACAAGAGCGAGATTGCTCTCAATGCGTACCGTCGTGGGGCGGGTTGCAACTGCGGCCCGACAGTGGCGGAGCAGAAGAGGGAACCCTTGTCCGGAGAAATTCTCTTTAACTTCAGTGTTGTGTATTGTGGACGAATGCTGTACGTCAGATGTCCGACTTGGGCGGAACTAACCCTTATTAGTACCGTATGAACTGTGAAACAACGTATGGTTGATACGTCGTAACCCAAACGCGGACGGTGTCGATAAAGAGCAAGCGCGCACAACAAATCTCTCCTTCTAGTTCTTGTTGACATTGATGGCCAGTTGAGGAATGGCTAGATCATGAGCAGGACGGTGGCAATGGTCACGGAGAGGAGCGAGAGCAATTGAAAGAAAGGTGAAGAGCGAGAGGGTAGGACAGAGGAGTATGGGAAGAGGGCAATGTTTCCATCGATGACGTCCGCTACAAGTACACAATGGACGCAATGGCCTAGAGATCTCAACGCACCGTGATTACAAATATCTACAAATTCGAGGAAGATGGATAGTCGATCGGAAGACAGGTCCTGTCGACCACACATATCTACGTAATGCCCATGGAGCAAAGGGAGATATACGTGTGAGGTGGACGTTTCAATTTTCTGTCTGAAAGTATACCGCAGTGTGACCTGCTAATAACTCCATGACTGTGTTTGCAGTCCTATTCCAACCCCTTTCGGGTTGCCGGGTGGACATTGAGTACTACTTATGTCTCCAAAGAAAGGCTCTATTTCAGGGTCAAACAGAATAGAGGTCTAAATAAACTACGAAGAGACAGGTCAGTTTCCAGGATGACTTATTTTCGTCCCGCAGTCTTCAAGTATAGATAATGTTACCCAGACAGCCTACCTTCCAATGGACCCTCCCCAAACGCATCCACACCCGTCAGTTAACAGCCTAGAATCATTGCACTCACAATCGTTACTATACCTTCTCGCTCTCAATAATCAATCATTAACCATGAAGATCGCCGGTCTCGTCGTCGCGTTCTTCTCTATAGGCGTAAGTTCCCAAACCGGGGGAGAACTTGACGCTGAGCCTACCTAGATACCTGGATAGAGACTGACATGCCAAACTCCAGGCCTTCGCCACATCAGTACCCATCCGACAGTACCACATCACGGACCTCGAATGGCAAGTCGAAGTCTCCCCAGGCCACACCATCACCGTCAACGGCACCATCCAGTCCGTAGCCGAGCACCTTTCCAAGCACAACCCGAACTGGCAAA
This sequence comes from Chaetomiaceae sp. B2702, assembly GCA_023628455.1. NCBI lineage: Eukaryota > Fungi > Ascomycota > Sordariomycetes > Sordariales > Chaetomiaceae > Chaetomiaceae sp. B2702. The sequence continues at coordinate 57,170 of JAMAKP010000043.1, forward strand.
TCAAGCCCGCCACCGCCGCAATGGGAACCGCAACCATCGTAAAACGGGCCACCGACTTCGGCGGCGGCGGCTACTTCTGCGGAGCGCACTGGCCGTACGCCCCCCTCGCCAGCTTCTGGGAGGGTCTCCGCTACCTGCGCAGCATCCGGGGGCAGGCGCACATGGGGCCCGGCCCCGGAGTGTGTAGCTGGGTGAGCTGCTCGTATGGTACGGCGGTTTATTTGTGTAACGATGTAAGCTCCTCAGTGGAACCTACCCAGTTGCGATCCTTTACCGTTTTGACTTTATGGAATGATTGGCTGACAGGAGGGTTGATTGTTGAACGATTAGGGAACCGAGGACCTCACGCTCGACTCGTTTGAGCGCATCGCTGATGGCGTCAGCTATATCATCGGCTGGTGCACGACGAGCGTATCAGGCACGCCGCAGGTTGCTGAACAGCTGTTCCATCCGGACAACTGGAATGTCATTGTTCGTCAGGATAGTTGCTGGTCTTTTCATAACGGCGGATCTAATTGCGGTAGTGGATTTTCGATTTTTGAGTAATATTAACCAGCCAACATATCAATCTCAGAATCAAGTTAATTATCAACCAAATCTCAGAACCATCTATCATGGGCTTCAATTTTTGTCGGCGACCTTTGGAGGCTTGACCGAGTTGGAATGATTGGACTGCCTAGCGCACCAATGTCTGGGCGCCATGAAAGTAGTGTGACTTCCATAAAACCTTTGTTGTGAACATTCTACAGTATGCTGCGAATTTTGCGTCGAGAACAATCGCCGAGGCAAGATGTAGATGTGATTACGTAACTTTGTGAAAATTGCTGGAAACACAGCCAAGTCACGTGCAGCTAAGCTCCAACATCAGGTCATCCTGGAAGCTCCAATTCGAATGTCGTCAAACACCGCACCATCCGATTGCCGACACCCGACGAGAACCTCTCCGCTCACCGCGCGCACCACTAAACAACTTCCGGAAAAATGGCTGTTGCTCCCATTACTGGTGTACGTGATACTCCCACGCTTCAGTCTGCTCAATGGACTTCGGTTTCCGTCGCCCCGCCCGACCGAGAGCATGAACAAGCCGAGTGCACAAGGCTGACAGGACCTTAGATGCTCCGTCGGGGCCTCATTACCGATCTCAGCATTGCCCTCGGTGAGTTCTAACTACTTAATTCGCTAGCATCTGAGCTTAGAGGAGCGACTTACTGCGGACAGGTCTCGGAGTCGCCTTTGGCAACGCCTTCTGGTATGATGACACTGGGCTGGAACTCTCGCCCATCTAGAACCTAGAAATCTAACGCTGTATTAGGTACGGCTACCACATGCCGCGGACCAACGCCCGCGACAACTACTACAAGAAGCTGGAGGAGGAGCGCGCTGCGAGACAAGGGTTGTAAAAGGTTCAAAGCCGGATGATTCGGGAACACCTGCGTACATATGACGGCGATGAGAAGGGAAAGAGAGGAGGAGAAGGAGACAGCTGGCGGATTTGTTGGTGTACCATACGGATAGACAGGGCCGGCAATTGAGTCAGTGGGCAGAACCATGTCCGTTTCCTTTGATGGGTGTTGGTAACGAAAGGCAGCACCATTGCGCTCAGGACAGAGAGGGAAGAATTGGAATTTAGACGGATTTATTGTTCTTTACAGTCACTTGCGATGCAGCGTTCAAACTGTGCGCGCCGTGCCCTCTACCGCACCCAATTCTGCTGGGTGGTTGACGCAGCGGTTCCTTCCCAGGCTGTGGTTTCTGCCATAAAACTGCCTTTTTTGTCCTGGCATCTGATGGAACTTCTGCGTCAGCGCGTCCATTTCCACGGCAATCAACGCACCACCATCTCCGTCGGCGGGCCAATCACCGGCCATTGAGAAGTTTAAAAAATGGATTGAAGCTGCAAACTCACCTGCGAAACCATCGTTGGACCGGCCAACACTGCACCGGGCTGTCGGCCAACTCGGGTTGGCGAACGACGCATTCATACTGCACAAGGCTGAACAGCTCGCAATCCCTCACCAAATCAATCCGACGGCCATTTTCCGTCTTTCGGACTTTGTCGTCGCCACCAATTTGAGCCGCTGTAGACAGGTGTCGCGCTGGGAAATTCGGGCAGGGCGGCGCCATCGGAAGCCGCAAGCGGGGGTGACACGGCACGAATGACGAGTGATGGAGCGGATGCAGCCGATGCGAAGCGTCGCGGCGGCGGGCGTCGGTTCTCGCGTTCTGGGGGAAATTGAGGAGACAACTCTGGACGAGGTACGCGTCGGGTTTGCTGTCGGCCAATGTTTTGGGCAGTTTCGGTGCACGGCTTGAAGCCGGATGGCTGGATTCACGGGAAGACAAAATTTACTGATATGCTCCCAATTCAGGTCCTTGCATCTCTCCGCACAAGCTTCGCAACTGTCACAAAAAACATAAACGACGGCAACGATAGCAACGACAGCAACGACAGCAATGCACCTGCAGCGAGCACACGATTGAAACTCTTTCCTATCGCCCCTCTCCAACATCTCGTCGACCACCATTTTCGAGCAACGCAATCAGCCCCGCTGGCTCTCACAGGCCGGTACCGCGAACTGCTCTACGTTCTAATCGCAACTCTGATTAGCTCGCCGCACGAGAAGGCCGTGGCTATTGTCGACTTTGAAGGTCGCTTCGATCCCATACGCCTCCTAGCGGCAAATCTCTTTGAAGAGGCGGCGGTCACAAGTTCTGCGAGTGTCACCGCGGCTGGGTTGAAGCCCCGGATCACTGTTCAGCGTGCCGACCTCGATCATGTGCACATCCTACGTCCTGCTCGCGGCAGCTTCACCCACATCGCCACCTGCGTCGCCTCCGTTGAAGAGTACATGCTCTATGGCTCACACCGGAGCCGTGGCCGAGAATGGTGGGGCACGGTGGTCATTGGGGGTGGACTGAACCCCGCCGGAAGTAATGCTGCTGCGGCGTCCGCTCAGGTTGCCATCACAGCCGACTGGAAAGGCTGGCTGCGGGTGGACCGAGCAGAGGTCCCGATCTTGTGGAACATGAGCGCCGAGGAGGCCCTGGATGACCGAACGAAGCGGCAAGCTGCGGTTGACAACGCCGGCTGGGTGGCCAGTTCCCCATGGGGAAGTTTTACGATCTGCAGAGGAGAAGGGGTTCGTTGATGTCGTCGTGATATAGGACAGACACGGTTCCACCTTCTACCCCTCTCGAGGAAACCTTGCTTTGATGTCGGCACCGGAATCGGTTCAAGGGACAGCCCAGCAATGCATTGCGCGTGGAACCTCGGGTATCGGTCAAGATTGGTAAGTTTCGGTTGCCAGATATAACAATTCTCAACAACGATGGTGCCCCTGGAGGGACTGTTGCCAATCCCCCTTCATAAAAATTACCCACGCCATAACATCGCGGATGGCAAGCTAGCACTGGGCTGGCAGGCAGATCTGTTTCAGAGGTGGGGTGTATCGCCGGAGGAGCACGCAGGAAACATACTCCAAGTCCTCAGGCTGCCAACCAGTGTACAGCGACGCGTCGACTTGGGTTTGGGTTGACGTGGATTCTCAGACACGACTGCGGGCGGGCTCGAGCGTCTTTTCACAGGTATAACATCTATCATGGCCTTGAACTGGCGGTATGACTGGCGGTATGACGCGGGCTCTGCATCGGCCGACATATTTGCTGCACTACTGCCTTGGCTCGACGGTTTCTCTCTGCTACTCATGAAAGGCAACGTTTCACTCTTTGAGAATTTTCGGCGAGTTGACGTCTCACGACATTGATCGGCAACAAAGCGCCATGCCCGCGGCAGTTTACAGACGGAACAAGGGGTAAAAGGTCGACGGCCGCCCCTGGAGGCCTCAGGTTACTCTTCACATGCCGTACCGTGACAAACAAGTGGTGATTCACGCCTCATGGTGCCCACAACGACTGTCAACATGTCAGGATGAGGTCTCATCGGTTTGTGAGGGTTGGGCAGCAACTGTCCAATAGCGGCGATTAGCCCCTGCATGCGGCGCCGCGCTTGGTATGAGATGCACACGGTGCAGGCCGGCAGCCGACTCGGAAATGCACCGGCACGGAATGTTACGGGCCAAGATCTTCGGCAATGGCCTGATAAAGGCTCCCTGTTGCCGGTCGGAGTGGAGCCGCCTCAAATAACAGCTCTCTTTCTGCAATGCAGTGCCAGGCCGCCCACAGCCGCCGTGGTCCACTCCGGCCGAAGTGCCATCGAATAACGGAGCCGTCCCGACGTCATAGGATCGGCAGTGCGTCCGACGCGGCGACTTGGCGGTCAAAACCCATCGCCGTGTTTCCCGAGTGGCCCCTGACGTAGAGCCATGGATGGGGACAACATTGGCACTGTGTTTTACTGTGGAAAGTGTCCCAGGTGAAATCTGTTCCTGGCGACCACAACGGAATTGACGGTCATTGGATCCTAAATATGGTTACAGCGGGTATGAAAAGGGCAATCACCTCCACGTTCTGATGCCCAATTCGTTCTGTGTCCCTGATCTCCACCTGCCGCTGTCCGTTCGACAAAGTTCGCCTTTACACCATCAGGTTTTTTTCACTGTGTGCGGCTGCTGGCACGGCGTGTACAATACAGAATAATCAAGGGGTCTCCGTCTCCTCGAGCCTCATTCGCCGCCTTGCCCGCCGTCTTATCCGCCTTGGCCCTACCCAAGTTCACCGTTAGTCCCGCCTCACCGCTGCCCTACCCACACGACTTGGACCCCTGGACCCCGAAGTTCAACGTCGGGTACCCCGCGGTGGGAGGAATTCTGACCGGCTCTGTCGGTGGGGTTTGGGGCGAGTGGATGTCGTGGAACCGCTAGGACTACTAAATGCTATCAAGGGTTCGATGGCAAGGTTTCCACCTCATTCGATATGATACAGTACTCGCAAAACCACCAACCCCAGCTCGGGCCCCATTCTTACACCGGGGCCGAGCGAGAACTGTTGAATGAGGGAAATTCCATCCCCGCCGGTCGTGCTCCCTCGCCCCACGCCTCCCAGGTATCCACCAAGCCCTCGGAGGCCCTGAGGACCCTGCTTTATGCCGTTTTGACGCGCGCTGATTGCATGGAAAGGGTTCCACCCCATGTGTTGCTCTGTTGTTGTCGGGACCGGCGTCTTATAGATGGCTTTCATCCATAAAAGGGACGGCCCCCCTAGGGCGTCAGTCATCCCCATTATCGGAGCAGATACGCACATATCAGCGCACCAGACGTTCAGGTGCAACCAGGTGGACTCACGCCTGCCTCTTCTTTTGTCGTTCAGTAGACAGGCTTGTCATTCCTTCATTTTGATCCACCATGTCGTCGCTCTCCGTTGCTCAGCGGCCGGCCATGTGCCCCCGGCAGGTATCGAGCAGCAGCTTTGCCGATGCGTTCGACGACGCTCGGAGAAGACTCGACGAGCTGGGTGTGGAGGAGCCGGGCGAGGATGAGATGCTCTCTCCGGCCTTATCATCCTCGAGCTCTGCCACAGATGACAGTCCCTGCTCGCCGGCTGACACCGAATCGCCCCTCAGCCCAGGTACTCCTATCACGGTACCCATCACACCTGTTGCCGACCCGGATGTGGCCGACAACTTTGCCTTTGCCTTCGATATCGACGGCGTCCTCATCCGCGGTGGAAAGCCAATTCCCGAGGCTATCGAGGCCATGAAGGTGCTCAACGGCGAGAACGAATGGGGAGTCAAGGTGTAAGTCGGCCCACGCGTGCACGAATGGTTTCCGAGGCAAAATAGCTGACCTGCAATAGCCCCTACATCTTTCTGACCAACGGTGGTGGCAAGTTCGAGACGGAACGCTGCCGCGACCTCTCGCAACAACTCGAGATCGAGGTCTCGCCTGGTCAGTTCATCTGCGGGCACACACCCATGCGGGAATTCGCCGACCGATATGGCACCGTCCTGGTCGTCGGCGGGGAGGGCGAGAAGTGTCGCGAGGTGGCCGAATCCTACGGCTTCCGCGACGTTATCACGCCCGGCGACATTCTCAAGGCCAACGCCGCCACAGCGCCCTTCCGCAAGCTCACCGAAATCGAGCACGCCAACTCGCGGGACCTGCTAGCCCGCCACGGCGCCGAGAAGCTGTCGGACATTGTCATCGACGCCGTCTTTGTCTTTGCCGACTCCCGCGACTGGGCATCGGACTTGCAAATCATCCTCGACATTGCCCAGTCCAAAGGCGGCCGCCTCGAGACACGCTCCGAGACATTCGACGAGGGCCCGCCCATCTACTTCAGCCACAATGACGTGCTCTGGTCCGCGGCGCACGAGCACGCGCGCCTGGGCATGGGTGCTCTGCGTCGCATCGTCGAGACAGTCTTTGAAGACACGTCGGGCGGCAAGAAGCTCAAGACGCACGCGTTTGGCAAGCCGCAGGTGTCGACGTTTGAGTTCGCCACGCGGCTGCTGCAGCAGTGGCGGGCGGTGCAGCACGGGCTGGCTGAGACGGAGCCGCCGGCGACCGTCTACTTTGTCGGCGACACGCCCGAGTCGGACATCCGCGGCACCAACGCCATGAACGAGACGGCCAAGAACGAGTGGTACAGCATCCTCGTCAAGACGGGCGTGTACCAGGAGGGTACCGAGCCCAAGTACAAGCCCCGCAAGCTCGTCGATACTGTGCTGGACGCCGTCAATCATGGCATCCGCCGGGAAATGATGCGGTTGGGGTCGCGCAAGGATACCGGCGGAAGGATGTTGCCGCTGGACGATGCCGCGTTGAAGGCGATCGGCGAAGGCCGGACGCCGGATTTTGAGCTGAGGGACGATCCTTTCCTCACGGCGGTCTGAGGTATAGTAGCAAGGAGAAGGAAAGAGGGGAAGAGGGTGGATCTTTTCATTTTCACGACGACTCTTGAACGACACACCGTTATTGATACCACTGCGTACTCCATTCTTTGGCTTTTGATATTCGCCTGTATGTATATGTTTTGTCCGCGTTTCATTCTTTCCTAGTTTTCAGACGGGACGGTCCGAGTTGGCACACCGGACTCGTCGACATTCGTTGCCGGCATTGCAACCGGTTGGATTAGGATCAGCTCAAATTTCGGGAAAGAATCTATAAGCTTGGGCATAGCATTTATTCGTACCTCAACAAGGACGACGTGTCGGCTAGACTGATAGATTGGGACTGAGGATAGACCTGGGAATCAAACACAACCGCTCCCTATCGATGGGGCTTTCTCACCCTGCTTGTTTTATTTGATCATAACTCTATTTGCATTTTGGTGACATGTCATTGGAAACTCTGTTGCAAAATCTCTGGCTTTCGAAAGCGCAAATCGAGGATCATTTGGCCGAACAGGCCGTTGGCCCACGAGAACCTGTCTGCTGTCAGTCATCATTTCCCTCCTCTGAACCAATCTTTGCAGCTGGAAGACTCGGGAACTCACCATTGCCGCGTCCACTGATTGGCATTATTCGAGTTGATGCTCTCGTGCATCAACCCCAGGCCGTCGGTCGTCGCCACAAGCTCCTTCAGCACGCTCACGATCTCGTCGTCGTTGTCCGACGTCAGGATCCGCACAATGCTCGCCATGGGCCACGCCATGCCCGGTCCAGCATGGGGGCCCCCGATCGCGTTGATCACCGCCCCCTTCATGAAATAGGGATTCCCCTCCGCACTCAGCAACCTCGCCCGCGTGCGCTGGTAGACGGGGTCCGCACTGCCCAAGTAGCCAAACAGCGGCGCGGCCAACAACGACGGCACGTTCGCGTCGTCCATCAGCGCCGCCGACCCGAACCCATCCACCTCGTACGCATACACCGTCTCGACCGTGCCATTCCCGCCAACCACAGGCACGATCCCATACTTGGTCACCGCGGCCCGAATGCCCGCCGAAAACGCCCTCATCTCCTCGGCCAACCCCTCCGGCACGTTCCCAGCAGCCGCAGCGCTACCTCCAGTCGCATTCCCCTGGTGAAGCATCAGCTCGTCGACAATCAGACTGGCGCTCGCCAGGTACCTCGCAAACATCATATTCGCCGGCACCAGGAACCCAAACAACACACTGTCGTCGCTCGGGCGGAACGCGCTCCGCACCATGCCCGTCTCGCGCACGGGGCTGCCCAGGCCGTCGTTGGCGAGCGTCTCGGTCGACCGCGCCGTCAGGCGCGTGAAGGTGTAGGCGCTCGGCAACACCCGGCCGTCGGGGCCGTACGTCCCCGCCGTCATGGCCCCGGCCGCGGCCAGGACGGCGCGCACCGCCTCGAGCCACGAGAACCTCCCGAAAAAGGCGTAGTCGTGCGTCGACTCGTAGTACGTCACGCTGAGCTGGAGGAAGGCGGCGAGGCTGTCGAGCTCGTACTTGCACTCGAAGACCTCGTCGGGGTTGTAGGGGGGGAAGACGGAGTCGGTCTCGGCGGCCGGGTTGGGTGAGGGCGGGATGCCGCTCTCGGGCGGCGGCTGGAAGGCGTTGCAGAAGGGCGAGGCGAGCAGGTAGCGCGACTGCAGGTTGAGGACGCCGCGGAAGAGGCTGGCGATGGAGTCGGGTTGGCTCGGCGCGGCGTCGGGCTCGAGGACGGCCGCGTAGGACTGCAGCTGGTTGGCGCTGTCGCGCAGCCACATGGCGTCGATGTCGCCCGTGATGAGGAAGGCCAGCTCCTCGGTTGGGTCGGAGGCGGCGTGGCCGCGCCAGCGGATGGCGGTGTCGAGGGTGTTGGGGTAGGTGTTCTCAAAGAGGCGGTAGAGGTCCGGGTCGGCGATGGCGGTGGTCAGGTTGGTGAGGAGGGTTTCGACCGTGGACGAGTTGAAGGTCCGGCAGGATGGTGAGGGGCGGGCGTACGAGAGGGCATGTTTGCCGGGCGAGAAGGGCTCGTGCCGGGTTTGTGAGTAGGATGAGTAGTCTGGGCACGACGACTGCGAAGCCACCGAGGGCAGGAAGCCCGCGAGCAGCAGCTGGGCTTGGTAGTAGTGGTTTGTTTTCATCGTGGTGGGATTAATTGGTGTTGGGATGAGCTAAAATTCCGGATGTCATCCCCCCAAAACCTCAAAACGCAGCAATGAGGTTAGACATGAAAAAAAAAAAGGAGGGGGAGGTTGGGTTGGCGGACCACGAGTTATGTACGACGATTGTTTCTAGTACATACATACATGTATTTATTATTCCTTATGTGCGCAGGGATCGGCGGTGTAACGGACATCATCATTTTGTTTGGATGACGATCCCCGAGTGCGACCAAACAAATGGACCGCCCTGGGCACAGTCATGCGGGGGAGGCTGCAACTGTGCTACACGGACGGGCCCCGAGTCTTGAACGAACGATGTTGGCTCCCAACCGTCGAATTCTTTTCTTCCGGGTGGCTGATTCCGGTCGCGGGGAATCTGGGAGATACGTTAATGGGCATCTATTATAGCCACTATACACGCATTAACTTCTCGCATAGCACTCTAAACATCCAGGCATATGCCGCACGTCATACCGGGCCGCTATTCAGGGGTCCAGCACTATGTCCTTGACAGACGAAGCACTCCAATGGCGACGACAAGTATCAGATGGTGACAGATGATGGCCTTACGTCATGAATTGAATCGACGAACGACCTCCATGTGTGTTTGAATCCTAATAATTAGGAACACCCAGTGAGGTCTCCGTAAGGGATAAACGTAAAAGGTCTCGTGCTGAGATGATGAGAAAAAGGAATCAAAGCGCTAGCGCCTCACTCAATCCGACGAGCACATTATCTATACTCTTAATTAGTACCAACAGGAAACGCCATAACATACTGGCAAAGGCTCGTTGATAGTTGATGGAAATCGCCAACTGTGTGTCTTGGCAGGTCTTTGGCGTCGGTAGGGTTACCCAAGGGAAATAGAACTGCCTACCATATATGTACGTCGTATTTGGATAACGCCAATCAATATTCGGGAAAGAGGTTAGGGTTAATGTTGCATGGCGTGTAAGTAAACCCACTCGATATAGCTAGGCGGAAGTCGAGAATCAATATATCAGCATGGCAGACGTCACGGCACTGTTCACGGTCTCAAGGGGCATGTATTCCCTCACATACATCGCCCGTGCTGGCCACTGCATCGTCCACGCTTGTACTATTCAATGCATCGCACCCTTCCTACTAATCTTGCCCCTTCCGATCTGGCCTGCCTCGTCGCCCTTGCCCGCCTGGCGTTGCCTCAACAATCCGCCGAGTCCGGTGTGCCGCTGAACGTGTCCAAGCGCCTCGACATCCATCTCCGAAATGTGTTTCCGTACCAAGGGGGTATCTCTGAAAAGTTGCTTGTTTCCAAATAGTGTTTAGGTGAAGGCGGGGATGCAATGAATGGGAGAAGAAAAAGACCTAGAGATCCAACCACACACAATGGTCAAGTTGAATCATCCGAATTTGAAGAGAAAGAAAATGCGTGCCAAAGAAACAGGAGTCACGCGTTCCTTTTTCCATTGCATCGTGTTGTGTCCGAATACGATCCAGAACCGAGAACGCCGTGGAAAAAATCCCATGTCATGTCGTACGCGCTTGACCCATGTCCAGAACCGGGGAAAAGATCAAGGAGATGATATATGGACCAAAAGCCATTCCCATTGCCGAAGAATTTGAACCCAAACTTGACCTACTCCCCAGTGCGTGATGTGATGGTCGCGCGAGTTTTGAGTTTAAGCGACCGGCGCGACGGGAGCAACCGCCGGCGCCGGAATGGCCTGACCGCCGCTCATGTCGACGTCGGCCTGCTGCTCGCCGTTGGCGCCCGCCTTCTGGCCGCAGTCGCGCGAGATGTGTCCGGCCTCGCCGCACTGGTAGCACGTCTTGCCGGCCGTGTTGAGAGGACCGCCGTTGGGGGCGGTGCAGTCGCGCGAGATATGACCGAGCTTGCCGCAGGCATAGCACTTCATCGCCTGCGCCTGGCAGTCGCGAGCAAAGTGGTTCGGTCCGCCGCACTTGTAGCAGGTCGCCTGGCGAGATCCGCCGGCAAAACCGCCCCGTCCATGCCCAAAGCCGCCACGGCCAACGGGGCCAGGGCCTCCCCTGCCGAGCCCGGGAACCGGGGGATTGGGGCAGTTGCGCTAGAAGAAAGTCAACACACGCCGAACCGTGACCTGGAAAGAACTGGGGGGACGCACAGCCAAGTGGCCAATGGAATCACAGTTGTAGCACCGGTTACCAGCGCCGGCGCCGCTCAGGCGGAGGGTAGGGCACTCCGCCTGAACGTGTCCGAGACCCTGGCAGTGGTAGCACTGCTTCGCCTTGGTAGTGCGGGGCATCGGGCACTCGTTCGACTCATGATTTGGCTGCTTGCCTGTTCCCAACGTTAGCGACGGGATCGGATTAGCGAGGCCGGGAGAAATTTTCGTACAGTTGTAGCAGAGCCTATGGGGCGACGCGCACTGATCGGCCTGGTGGCCGAGCTCACCGCATTTGTAGCACGCCCGACGAGAAGCTGACGACATTTTGGTAGATGATAAGCGTCTGCAAGCGGGTTAGCACGGCTTTATAATAGGTCGCCTCGTCTCCCCCATCTGCATTTTTGCTGACACGTTTGCAAGCCGCACGAGCTGTCGGAACCCAGGAAGCGGGCGTGAGAGCGCCTGTTGAGTTCCGGCACGGCTTTGGTAGGCACGCAGGGCGCCAGTAAACGACCTGATCATGCTCATGATTTGGTTGTTGTCTTTGGTTGCATATGGACGAGATCAGTATTTATTCGTTTGGTTGTGCGGCGCTGTCGGCGGGGCGGGTTCCGGCAGCGGCAAGGGTTGCGCTGTGTGACCCGACAACTCGGAACACTGCTCCTGGAGAGCAAATGACATTCGAGGAATCCGCGCGGCTCGACACTGCTAACGACCACGCCTGTTGCTATCCAGCCGGCGACGCGGCGGTTGACCGAGGCCGGGGTTGCGACGGAAAGATGTTCTCGGTCCGGTTGAACGAAGCCATGACGTCCAATAACGCGCGCATCCGATCCCGCCACGGGATTTGGCGCCTCTCCGGGATTCAGCATCTCGGGTCATTGATATCGGCCCTGCGAATGCGAGTCCATGGGGCCACGGCCGTCTCCAATATGCGCGCATGCAAACGTGTCTTCAAAGTGTAGAAGGAAGTGGGTGCTGGTAGTAACGGGGCTGCATAGTGAGAATCGGGAACTGACCTGCGGCAAAAAGAAAGAATAAAAAAAAACCCAAACAGGATGCTCGAAATGTCTCCCACAGAAAAATCGTTAGATGACCTTGGACCGACAACCGCTGCCTCGACCGTACTTCCGACTTCGAATCCGACTGCCTCGCCAACAACACCCGAGAGATGACTTGCTGATGCGCTTCAAGAGAACAACTGTTGCAAGGAGAAAGAGGGAGGAGAAAGGGCGGCGGAATAAGCGGGACAATGAGGGAAAGAACAGCCCAGGCAGTTCGGGGAAGGGAGGGATAGCGCAGCTTCGCTGGCTCTCGGATTCGCACGGGCAAGAGCTAAAAACGGGAGCGGGAGACTTGCGAGTGACTTGCCTCCTCCGGGTTTCACACCACGAGCTGCGGCGAATGTGGGTTGGAGAATGCGCCCAAGAGGGGGCTTGGCACTCCGCAGTAGACGACGGCGAAGTACCCCAAAGGTACCTCGACCGAGGGACGCGGGCTTCCATTTTTCGGCTAGGCGGACCTGAAGCGCTGATGGCGGACCTTGCTTCCTAGCGCTCACCAGTTGCAGCAATGGGAAGCAGGCCCTTTCCAGCAAGCAACAGGGCATTTGGCCGCATCCGTCTCAGCTCCCGGCTTTCCCAGGGCTCGGGCTTCCAGGGCTTCCAGGGCACGCTAAGGGCAAAAATTCTTGGTTCTTGGCATTCCCGGCCCACCGTAACCTTCCACCCCACAGTCCGCACCCAGTCGCAGCCTCCAATTCGCGGCACAGCGAAAAGCGGAGGGCGACCGCGGCTTGTGACTGGCTCCATCTCTGACTCGTGCTCGTTATGAGCAGGCGGCGTTCCCATGTGAGGTTCCATTTTCCCAACACACGCTGTCGCTTGTCCCCTGTCCCGGCCTTGCTGCAGCACCACCAGTCAGCTCGGAACCTCGCACCTCGCACATTTTGCCGGCCAAGGCTGAAAATGCTGGGGTTCCGTGATGTCTCGGAAAGTTCAGTGGCTTGTTTGTCGCCTGTGCTCGCCTGTTGTTGGCCCCGGTCCGAAACTTCGAATTGTGGTTTCGGCTATCTCCGACAGACGACTGCCACTGTTCTTGCTGTGGACCTGTGGCGGGGGGACTTGTCTGTTGTCTGGTTGCGATTGGGGTTCGTGCAGTAAGTAATCCCTGAGCCGCTGACCGAGAAGCACTGCCGTCGGATCTGTACTGGACATACATACAGCATAGCACATGGCATCTGCGATGATCATCCCCAAAATGAATGTTGACGCGGGGGGAAAGCTGCGAGGCCACAGATAGGCCGAGGCAACCAGCCCATCAGCCCGGCGGTGTTTGTCAGACATTCCACTTGCCGTTGCTGGGCTTTGTTCCCGAAAACTGTCTCCCCCTGTCGCCAAAAACCCCGCTGCAAAACAACCCCTTGTCGGCCACGAACCCCCCCCTCACTCTACCCAATCAATGCCCAACCAGCCACGCCGCGCACGATGGACGCCATGTTAAACCCGTCCAGGCAGGCAAAATGAGGTAACACGGCCCGGGAGGCCCAAAACGGGTCAAAAGAGGCGATCCCTCGTCCGTAATGGGCTGTTCCGAAGCCCATGTGTGCGGTTTGTGCGGTTGGTGAACCGCACAACGTGGTGTACCGGATTGGAGACCCCATCAGCTGATGAGCCATGCAGCCATGCAGCTAACTACTGTACTGCGTATGCAGTCCATGTGCCCTTTTAAGATTTTACCTAAGATGACGCGCGCGCTTGTTACGGTCGGATTCAGGGGCAATCGCACTCTGCGGCCGGGCTTGGCTCGGGGTGAGCTCCGGCCTTGACACCCGTCCTTCAAGAGAGGCTGACGGCGTGGTTTCAAATAACATTCATTCAGTGCGCAAACATCAAGAACGCTCGACCGCGATTATGATTACGTACACCTGGTACGCCGCCTGATGATGCTCCAACATGGGTCAAGTGGACCCCGTGAATCCCGCTCAACGCCCAAAACGCCCGCTTGTCTCCCTTCGTCTAGGAACACAATATCTAGTACCGGGCTCTCAGAGCCACGATCCTGACATCCCCGTCTCGGAGGGATGTGGAATCCCTGCGGGAGGAGCATTTGCCCGCGGTGCCATTGACCTCGGCCGGGCATCGACCACGTAACTGACACCGTCGTCCGACGAATATGATGGCGGTCGCGGGATGGTTGGGCCGGTCCTGCTGCTCTGTGTGCTTCCTGTGCTTCCGGTGATCCCGGTGCTCCCCATGCTCCCCATGCTCTCCGAGTTACTCGAGCCATTTGAGCTGCTGATATCCGACACCTCTTCGACCGGCGCCTGCTCGTTGCGCATCCAATACAGGCGGTTTGGGTCGACGCGCTGCCGCATTCCAGTTAGCAAAGCTCTGCAGCTCGATACCAGACGTTACATACCACACTCTCGCGCCAGACGCCGTACGCGGGCGGCCCGGTCTTGGTCGCCTCGCTCTCGATCCCCGCCGCCTCCTCGTCCCGGGCGAGCACGACGGGAATAGGCTCGTGCGGGATGGCATAGCCGCTGGAGCCTGTCATCTCGGGGAGCCGCCCCTCTTGTCTCATCTGTTCGCGCTTGCGCGCCTTGACAACCAGCATAATGAGGCGGATGAGGCTGTGGCAGAAGAAGATGGTAACGAAGAGAATGATGAGGATCAGCAGGATAGTGAACTCGTTGCTGTTGACGCTCTGGGTCAAGGCGAGGGAGAGGTCTGCACGGCTGGTTAGCTTTGCCACTCTCTCGAGCAGGTATGTGCGGATTCCGGAGGAGGTTCACTGACAAATCGACAAGGTCAAGGCGACAAACATGCCCGAGACGAAACACCGCAGGATCTGCGATCGAATCCGGCGCGACTTAACCCAAGGGAAGCAAAAGAGGAAGTGCTTCGGCGGACGGCGTTCGCTGGTCCTGCTCCCCCCGCTCCCCCTGCTCCCCCGCGAGCCCTCCCCTCTCCGACGCCGCTCCCGCCGTTCTCTCCTCTCGCTCCGGCTCTCCTCGTCTCTCGACCGGTGACTGCCCGACCTCCCTGATCTCCCCGAGCGCCTCGATCTATGACTCCCACTCCCGCTCCTCCCCCCCCTCCTTCTCCGCCTTCGTTCCCGATGCCCATCACCGCCCCGATCTCGGTCCGAACCAGATCCCGACCGCGACCGTTCATGTCGTCCCTCCCTTACAACCGCCGGCTCGGGCGGCGCTACACCCGCATCCTCCACTACCCCGGTCCCGGGCCTCGTAGGCGGCCCGTTCGACCCCCTGGACCAAGTCCTCTCCAAATCCGGCAAATGCAGCCTCGTGCTCGGCAGATTCAGCTCCTGCTCGCCAATCCGGTAGTCATAGTCATACCCGTAATCCGACTTGGGACTCTGCAGGCCCCCATATCCTACGCCACCACCACCGCCACCACCACCACCACCAGCAGAAAAGTCCACCACCGTATCCGGTGCCCCGCGCAGTCCCGCGCCGGAGTAATGGCTGCTTGTGGGCCGGAGGCCGTAAGGATGTCCCGTTCCTACACCCGTTCCTTCTGTTCGGGAGGCGGTGCTGAAAAAGGAGGGGATGGCGGGGCGGAAGCGGTGGAGGAAGCGGGTGGCGGGGATGTTGCGCTCGGTCATCTCGCGGGTGGCGGCTGTTGCGGCGGCGGAGGGATGGGCAGCTTCGAGGTCGTCGGGGAGGATTTCGTTGTTGTCGCGCGGGGAGAGGGGTGCGCGGTCGGAGTAGGGGTCGGCTGTGGCGGCGTCGTAGGCATTGGTGGTAGTGGTGTTGTTGGCGTCTCCTCCTCCGCCCGCGGGGCGGGTGAAGAAGTTGAACCGGTTCATTGCTGCTTCCTCTTCTTTTTTCTAGGTGGGTATTGGCTGTTTTGTTGTTGTTGTTGTTGTTGTTGTTGTTGTTATAGGAGGAAAGGCGCTGTGGTCATGCTGTTTTTCTCGGAATACAGTTTCCCTTGCGTCCTCCAAAAGCGACCGGTCGCGATACGTCAAGTGGTGTTGAAGAGAATTCGAAGCTGCAATGTAGTTGGAAAAGGAAAAGAATGCGCCTCAAGTAGGTATCGTAAAACTCCTTCTGCCCCAGGCAGTATAGTAGTATCCCAAACTGAAAAACAGAAGTAAAATCGATCAACGTCGTCGTTCCCGGCTCCCAGAGCCTAGTTGTATGCGACGCCGATGTCAGAAGAAAATGAACAAGAGCCGCTCATGAGCGGGACGGCCGAACGTATGGTGCCCCCGCGAGATATAGGCTCGTCCGGAAAGGGGGACTAGGGAAGCCGTTGGGCTGGAACGAGCGGTGGAGTGAAGAAAATGAGGGATAGCTCCGAGGCTAATGCAGGTTCCCAGAGTCGTCAATGGCAGATTAGGGAAGAAGAAAACCAAGAAGAGAAGATCCAGCTTAGGACTCTGGAGACCAACGCCCTTCCATAGGCGGGCACCGCACCGTGTTTTGTTTCGGGGGATGCGGGTGAACGTGAATGTGCCCAGTCGACACCCCCTTGCGAACTGTCGACTGGCTGAGAACGCCCCAACGCCGGGAAGAAAGCACAGGTCAGAGGTTTGGTGGGTAGAGTCACGACAAGGAAGCCGAAGCTAGGGCAAGAACTCGATTCGAGTCGACGAGAGGGGTTCAAAGGTGAGACCTAGGATGCAGGGGGCGGAAGCCACAACTGACTGCCCTTTCAAGCCACCCGTCACCGAAGAAACGCACAGGCAGGAGCGCGGAAAGAAGAGCACCACATGTGGACCTTGCAGTCTGCTTGGCGGGTGGGATGGTCACCAGTTGCGTCCCTGATGGCCCCTGCATCGCGCGGGAGGAGATGCGGCGTCTCAACTTCTCCCGGTCTGGTGGCTGGTTGTTCTGGGGAATCTACCCCAGTCCGCGGGATGCAGAAGAGTTCGGAAGGGCTATCTTCCAGTCATTCTCCCTGCTCATTTAGTTCAAGATCAGCAAGACACGTCGATTCAGCAGCGGGCAACGGTGCCCACATCATAACCACAAATTTCCACGACGTGTTAGCTCTCTGGTCGAGGTGCAAGCATCCAAGCCCACTCAGCATCAGTCTCTGGCCCCTGCGTTCCCACGATTCGCTGGCAGTCGCAGACAGGGTCTTTTGCTGCCCGGCCCTAAACTGCAGAAGAGAGTGGCTGCAAAGAATGATTGGCTCACACGAAACCGTTGCATGAGCAAGGGTGGGGCTTCGATGGTGTTTCAGGTGTTCCCCCCTGGACTTGCTCCGTGCTTCAGGTTTCACAGCGTCACCAAAGGTTTGTGGAACAATGAAGAGGCCAGGCGAGCAGGGGACTAAGCATTTCGATAAATGGCGGGTGAAATGTAGAAAGCTAGGTCGCAGCATCACAGCGGATAGAAAGTCAAAGCAGATTTTAGCCGTATGCTCCTGTTGCAGAGAAGCAGGTTATTCCTCCCCCCGAGGGCGGACTGCACAGAGGATCCAAAAGACCTGACCTATCCTTGTCGCAAATCTTGATTCCGGGTTGGGTATCATCTCCATAAGTTCTGCTGTCTGCGTTCTTGGAGCCGACTTCTCGGATCCTTCACTGATCACCGTTATTCCGTGCCCTTTTTACGGCTCCTTGACCCACTATCTTGGGTCGCATGTCATGTCCGCAGCGGTAGCCCCTAGTCGCCTGTTGGATCAAAGTTTGGAGAATGCTGCCAGGTCAGCTTGAGCTCCTTGTCCGCAACCGCTCTTTGCATCTGGAATCTGGGGCATCACAACGATCCCCCGAAGTCTTGGTGGACTCCCTCAACGCTCCTGTTCGTGACAAGAAATGCCAAAGCAAACTTGTCGGTGAGACGAGGAGGCTTGTGCTATTCCTCCAATCTCCTCTGTGGAGCTATTGCCTCACTTGAGCTCGCCCAACAGCATCGTTCTATCAGAAGACGCAGAAAGAACTGGTAACAAGTTAGCGCTGCAACCAATGTGCAATGTGCCCGAGGCCAGAGACACTCACTTATCGGAGCACTTCCTGGCGCGAACTCGGCGCAGTTCACCGTCCCTTTGTGTCCAGGCAACTTGTAGAGCAGCTTCCCGGAATCGCTCCCCCAGACAACAACCGTGCCGTCGCCAGCGCCGACAGCAATCTTTTTGCCATCCGAGTCCCAGCTCCCGCGAATCATGTTCTTCTCCAAACCTAGCGGGGCGCCATCAAATGTGCGGATATGCCGCTCGGCAGGAGCAAACGGCCGGATATCCCATGTCCTAGCAGTCGAGTCCATAGCATACGAGAGTAGCTGCTGCCCGTCGGGTGAGACCCGCAGCGAGGTTATTGTGTCGTTGTGGCCTAGCATCGAATGGACGAGGGCCTTTTTCCGGATATCCCACACCTTAATGTCGTTGTCAATGCCACCCGAGTAGATCTCATTTCCGGCCTCCGAGATGGCCACAGCCGTGATCGGAAACTCGGTTTCGATGTAGTCGGCGGCGTGCTTCGTCCTCGGGTCCCAGATGCCGATCGTCCCGTCGTCACTCCCGCTGATAAGCAGCTCCTCGCCGCGCTTGCTGATGTCCATTGTGTTGACGATCTCCTCGTGCCCGACATAGCGCCGTATCCTTTCTCCCGACGTGAGGTCCCAGCTCGCAAGGTGCATGTCGGCAGAGGCGGAGAAGACAATGTCCGAGTCGCGGGACCATTGGAGGTCGAGGATGGCACCGCGGTGGCCGGTCAAGACGCCGTAGTTTTCGCAGTCGCCGTATGTCCTCCAGAGCACTGCCGTCTATTAGTCGCCTGTGACTAATCTGGGAACACCTTACGACGCACTTATTGTCCTGTCCATTGACCCCGAAGCTATGAGGTTCCCTGTCGGGTCAAACTTGGCCGCAAAGATCTCCCCAGTGTGTCCCGACAGTTCCATCAAGGGCGCTTGGAGGTCGCTAGTCCGAGGCCCCTATCCCGCAAGGTCAGCAAACCAGACATTGATCGCCCCGAGAAGCTGCACGACATACTGCCTGGATGAGTGCACCGCTCCCAGACGCGCCGGAGCGAGTCAGGGCGCGGCTCGTGCCGACATTCTGTCGCTTCACAACAAGCTGTCCATCGCCAGGGTCGTCAGACGCCGGTCTCTTTTCCGACATGGCGGTATATGTGATCCGGATGCGGAGATATTCTGCCGGGGAGTGAGGGAGTGAGGGAGTGGGGGAGTGGCTACGGGCGACCTGAGCTGAGCTTCCTTCCACGAACTGATGATGCGCAGCTTCCCAGGTTTCCAGTGGTCGCTTTCGCTGGATTTTAGATGGCCCGTGCTCTGCCGCCGCTTGGGGGACCGTTGAGCGCTAGCCAGCGGTGGGGAGTCCCCCACATGTGTGCAGCACCCCTGTACATAGCTGCTGTCAAGGAGCTGAACTTTCAAGGCGAGAGAGGCTCAGAGCTGGGGCAACTCCCATGCACCAATCTCCGCCCAATCTGTCTCTATCCGCCCGTCTTGTCGTTCCACGCACCACGCATTTTGTGTCGCATTCGTCTAGTTATTATCCAAGACCATTGGTTTATTCTGCCCACCTCTTAGAATTAGTAGAGAGTCAGCACTAGACCTTAGCCCACAATGGCCTCGAGCAAGGCCTCCCGGCTTGGGGAAGAGTACGTCGCCCTTGTTCCGTCATTTGCCCCTCCATGTCCATGCTAACCATGCCGCCTCGCTGCAGGGTCTGGAAGTAAGAGAGCGCATATAACCTCCGGCCATAAATCCTCCCCGCTAACAGTCCAAGGACGCGGATGGACAAGGTCAATACCGAACTCGTCGTCCTCACCTACGGCAGCATGGTCGCTCAGCTCTGCAAGGACTTCGACAGCGACTACGTCGAGGTCAACAAGCAACTGGACAAGATGGGCTACAACATTGGCTTGCGCCTGATCGAAGACTACCTCGCAAAGTCGAACACAGTTCGGCGGTGTTCCAACTTCCGGGAAACAGCAGAGATGATTGCGAAGGTGTGTGTGTTGGCTGTGCTGTTCCGAGAGAGAGGCTGCGGATGGCTGACCATGGCATGCAACTGCAGGTCGGTTTCAAGATATTTCTCAACATCACGCCAACGATCACAAACTGGACGAGCGACGGCAAGCAGTTCTCTCTTGTCTTCGACGAGAACCCCTTCGCAGACTTCGTCGAGCTTCCGGACGACGGCCGAGCCCAGGACGAGCTCTGGTACTCTAACATTCTGTGCGGTGTGCTGAGGGGGGCTCTGGAAATGGTGCAGATGCAAGTAGAGGCCCATTTCGTCAGCGACGTGCTGAGAGGAAACGACACAACCGAGATGCGCATCAGCCTGATACGGTACATCGACGACGAGCTGCCGCCAGAAGATGACTAGCCGGTCCACAGGAGTTGATATAATACCGCCGAACGAATTTGTCGGTTTCATGGAAACCGTAAATTCAGCGCGCAGGTGATCAGGCGCGATTGGATGCTCCTCGATGCCTAGAGATGGGTCGTCCTAGGCTTCTACAGGTAGACTTGTCGTCGCCTTTCCCTCCAAATTTAGTGCCTCCGCCTGAGGCAGCATTAAATCTATCCAGCGATGTACATACATACCTGTAAGCATCGGCACTGGCACCCGCTTCGGTCGGGGTATGGATCCCTCACATAGCGGCTGAGGGGTTTCCGGGGGAGCCCGGCCTGTTTGTGCAGGCCCGTCCATGAGACGCTCGGGACCACGGTATGTGTCGATAACTCAATTGATCAGGCCAATGAGGCTGAAACAAACTCTTTTTCTTCTTCTCCTTGACCAGGCACAATAAGTCCTCGGCGGTCCTTTTGTAGCCAAGGGGCTCGATCATCACACGAGGCTTGTGGCCGGGATTGACCGCGGATGCTCGGGCCGCCCAGTCACTGTTCGCAGCAGGCCCATCTTACGAAAAGCTGCACTGCATGCACACGCGGCTTTGATTTTGAACAGCCCTCGGTGACTCGCGGTCAGCCTTCGGAGGCTGTTGGATCAAACAGACTCCTCTCAACGGGGTTGGGGACTTTGTGTCACGCAAAGCCCCCAATAGAGGATTACGAGCCTCCAACGCGACGGCAACACGCCTTGTCCGCCATTTATCGGCGCGGCTGTGAGGATTTTGTTCGGACTCCGTTGCGCGCCGCGGGTATAAGCATATGTAACACAGCCCGGCCATTCGCAATCCACGCCCGCGGGCCACTCGCTGCGGCGACTGCGCCTCCCTTCTGGAGCCCGCGGGAGCAGATGGATCAAAGACCGGACAACCCCGCTTGAAGCATGTGCTCTGCCTTGCCTTATTCTTTGACACCAACCGCACGTAATTGTACGTTGCACACACTGCCACGCCGAGCAAAATCAGCCCCGTGATATTGCGCAGCTCTTGTTCGCAACAGGATAATATCTTGATGGCAATCCCTCACGAGGGCCGGGGGCCTGCCACTTGGCCATCCATCCGGCCGCCGTCGCAAGTCTCGTCTCATAAGCCGTTCGAGTGGGACATTCAAAACTCTCAAATAGGCCGTTGACCAGCCCGCCGTCCGGCGTCATCTGCACGGCAGACATCGCATCAACCGCCGCCAGCCGGCCATCCAAACTCTGACGACACTCAACATGCTCGCGCTACGTCAGCCTTCGGTCGCGGCCTCATGCCGGGGGACGTTCTTGCATACGCAGGCCGAACCCACAATAAGAGTGGCCATGGCTGCGGGATTGGGAAGCAGTCTTGATCTATTCCACAGTCTTCGAAATCTTGCCGGTCTCTCACCACACAGTTCGACACGAACCGGGCGCCCACACTCGGCAGAGAAATCCTTGCCATCACAATCAGCATCACCAGCACCTCCGCTTTCCCATTCCAGAGACTCGCAACCTCCAAAAATGGGCAACCTCTTCTCCCGAGAAAAGCACCGCGGATCCCGCCAGTCCAGCTTCAAGAGCCACAGCTCAGGCGCTTCCTTCTCTGAGAAACGGCACAACCATCACCAATCCCACAAGATTGACCCGCGAGACCAGCGCCCCAGCACCGCCAAACCGAAAACGGCCATCTTCTACCCGGAATACGACCTCAAATTAGTCTGCACCGAATGCCGCAGGCGCCACACACCCTGCGTGGTAACTCAAGACCTGCACCTCAACGCCGCTTCGACGCTCGCCTACCGCGACCCGTACTCGACCTACGACGGCCCGGCCAAGACGTGGACAGTAGAAGTTGATTTCTGCGGCCTAGCCAGCATGTACAAGGGCCAGAAGGCCAGCCGGGCGCTGAAGAAGCTTCTGGGGGATACGCATTACGATGTGCCTGCTATCGGTGGTCGTCAGAATCAGAGGGGGAGGAAGAAGGGTGGTGTTATCAGGGGCGCGTTTGGGGTGGAGGAGGTGGTAGATGCATTGCGGAGGGAAGGCATCGCATTTAAGAGCAGTCTGCATCGTTGACCGGCCACCTTGGGTGTCGAGGGTTGAGGAATCACGGGGATTTGTAACATCTATAACACTTATTATCTATCGGGGATGGCTCCGCTGATCTAGAAAGGCCCTTCTACTAATTGTCGCCACGGCGTTTCGGAAAGCAGGTTACATTTCCGGGCAGCCGGAGGGCAAACTTCATTAGCATTATGGGTGCATCGGCTAGCATAGACGGTCCTCAGCATACTACTATGAGGCGGCGTTGGTTTCCTAGTTACCTAGTGAATACCTGCTATTCGATTCCTGAATACTTAACAGAGAATATCATTTTTGGCGAAGACAAATGCACATGTCGGGCCGTACTTATGGTGTCGTTTTAAGGAGATGAATGAATATGCCAGGTATTAAATTCAAATCGACGTCATTTAACTCGCTGTCTCTTTTTCTTTCTTTTTCTTTTTCTTTTCTTTTCTTCTTTTTTTGATAATTCTTAGGTAGTTGGTTTTCAAAACAATTGTGACCTGCTGGTAAAAAGACCAGAAGACTCGACCCATAGGGTTTTCTAATGTCTCTCCGAGGACCTAAAAATCCCTTGATGGTCTGCTATTGAATAGTTCTAGTTCGTCCGCATCCTGCGACAACAGAGTGTAGGTGCTGAAGTAACAACTTGGAAGGTGCCCGGCCAAGCAATTGAATATGGGATGCTAACTTCGGTGTCTCCAATCTCGTTCTTAGATTTGTCAAACGCTCCCCACTGAACGGGCCGTCTTTAGACCGGTAGCATGACGCCTGGTCTGTTATTAAATGGTATAAGTTCAATCCTCTCATAAGTTTTGTACTGAATGATTTCATTGATGGATGCCAGAAAGACCGCTGCCAGATCTACCTGAGGTCGTCTCTTCGACGTTCCACATGCACAAAGACTCCGTCATCAGAGGTCTCAGACCAGTCTTGCAAGAACTGTTCGCTAGAGGTACGAAGAGGGGGAGGGGGGCGCGGTCAAGTGGTGCGTGCTGTGTCAGAGCAAGACCGCCAACCCCACAGCTGACGTTATCTTTGACGGTTTTCCATGCCCACACGTCAACAAAACGGTATAATAAGTGATGTCAACACAGTGTGCAATGCTGCTGACTTCATGCGAGCTTGGGCTCATTGAATCTCTCGGCATCAATGGTGGGACCATGGCCAAGAAATATTCAAGAATTTGTGGTCTCAAAAGCCACCGAACGTACAATCTTGTATGGGTGTACATACGTATGAAGCCGCCGTAAGGCTTGACTGCGGGCGATACGCAACAGTGGAATGAGGTGAACAATTCGGTGTCCCCGGGTAACAGTGGGGCACCGTGCGGCTTTCCCCGGACGTACCCCAGCGCCTGGTTTCATGGCGCGGTCGATCATCAAACCAAATCTCCCCGCAACATGACGCGCTGCACGCGGTGCCCGCTACTGGATCGTTCTCGAGGGCACTGCGATGAGGCATTTATGAATCGATGAATCAACGGACTCCAACGCAAGTGTTGAAGGATTGCAGAAACGGATCGAATTTGGTGGCAGGTTGCCTGTCGCCCTCCATGAGTCGCGGCTAATGCAAGGTACGGCGTTGCATCACTGACGGCTAGGGCAATCTTTGGGAGGGGGATGCTGGATCTCGGGGCTTGCAGGCTGCCTAGATCAGCCACAAGCTTGTTCCGAGAGCTGCAGCCACCGGACCCTAGTAGGCACCGCGACCCCAGCAATGTCGTGCATGAGTTTAGTTGTTTGTTGTTGTATGAAATAAGTTGCTCATAATAGGTACCTGACATTGTTGTGAAAGTAAGAGAAATTTTCGATGATCTCGGGACACAAGCTCCAATTTTATCATGACCAGAGAGCAGGTCGAACAATATCGACCTCCTTCAGGCCCCCCGGCCCGCAGATCGCACAACAATGTCTCGGATACACCCTTTGGCCCTACACAGAACATCGTATTGAAGTGCACCCATTTCCTAATTCTTGACGATATTGTACTTGTTCATATCAGACACATCTGGTATTCTCAGGTTCTTCATCAGGCCTCGTCTTCCGCAGCATGCGAGAGCTGCCCAATATGTCCTTGAAAGCAAATCCCAGGAGCTCTACCAACCACAGCCTGCCAGATCCTTGCCGAACGTGGCACCAGGATCCGTGTCGCGGGGGCTCCACCGGCGTGAGCCCAAGTAGCGAAGCGTTCGTGCTGGATGTCGATGCGCGCTTCAGTGTACTGCGTATGAGAGCAGTGATTCATCGATGAGAACATCCTCTGTACAGTAAGCCTGGAATAGGGAGCCCATTTGCGTTTTCATCCATGCTCAAACACACCGGTTGCGCCGGCCGTGGCAGTGCGCCACAGCCATGTGGAGGGACTGAAACCAGGCGATCTGAGTCACAGCAGACGGCATCTTTCCTGCATCAATGACTGCAGTAAACGCTGGGCTCTCACTCGACAGTTGAGAGACCATAGAATTCACCAACTACCATAGTAATGTTGTTGTTTGATCATTTCAGGATGCGAATGCCCTCCGAAGCTCCCCATTGCTCCGACCTGCGTCGCATTTGCGAATATCGGGGGTGCCAAGAACCCGGCAGCCACATTGTCGCCTGATTTTACTGCATAGTTGCCTAACATGCCCGAAATACAAGGCATAGAAACTTAAGGTCTCAAATCTACGCAGGCTGCCACCCCAGGTCGTTCCAGAAACTGCGCGGACCACCGCTCTGTCCCCGAGAGATTGGCAGACCACATCCCCATTTGCCTTGTTCGCTCTTGCGCTCTCGCCCCCCCCATTACACTACGCTCAAGGCGTCGCCGAAATTTCCAAAATCCCCAACCCCCGACTCCATCCCCCCTTCTCCTCTTCTGCTTCTACACTGGTCCCTGCAACCTCAGTGCATCTCCATACCGGCCCTCCGAGCCATGCCAGTTTGATGCCCCCGGCGTCGCCTCGTCGACCCTCACCGATTTTGCCGGAGTCGTCAAGCAACGTCGCGGGTGAGGAGCGACAATTGCGCCCGTCGCCAGACTGCCACACTGCCACCTGGAGGCCAGTTGAAGAAGTGGCGACAGCGCTCCAGGTCTCGCTGCGTTGGCCACAGCGCCCGAATCCCGTGCAGTTGTCGCGGATTATCTCATTTTTCGTTCGGGTTTCTCGTCATCCCACTCCGATTTCACGCTGCAGCCCAGCCCCCCCAAGAGTTCGGTCGTTACACCACAAGACGCATTTCCACTCCAACGGGGTCGCCATCAATCAACTCCCAACGCACATAGATTGAGTGAACTTTGTCGTTGGCCCGGCGCATCCTCTCGCTTCCCACGCTACCTCCGGGCCTTGCAACCCCGTCAGTCGTCGGAGACCACGCTTTCAACGCATCGCGCTTACCGACCAAACGGATCCGTGTGCCACTCTGGTGGCGACCCAACGACCACCGTTCCCGTCTTGCGATAATCGCCGTGCCCATCACGTAACCCCGTCGGAGTCACGAGAACACTCTGTGCAGGCAACGTCGCGCGACCCCCGCGACTCATTCCAACTCCACCATATCTCATCTCCATAAATCCATCGCGCACGCCGTCGCCTACGGCCCACCGCAAACATGAACAACATGCAAGGCATACCCAACATGAACGCCATGGGCGGGCCGGTCGGTCACCCAATGAGCATGATGAACAATGGCGCCCTCCCACAACAGCAGGCACCCCTGAACCAGATGCAGCTCAACGACTCAAGTCGGACCCTGCTCAACACATACATCTACGAATATTTTATCCGTAATAACATGTTTACCGCTGCTCGCGCCCTCTACGAAGCGGACCCCCAGATCAGGGTCATGAAGGACAGCCCTGGGAAACTCCGTGACGAGAATGGCAACGTGCTGGGGAACGGCGTCGGCGATGCTATGGATACGGATAGCAAGGACGACCTAAAGCGGCCGGACGACCTGCCGGCCCCCAATGTACTGACCCCCGTGCCGGACAGTTGCTTTCTCTACGAATGGTTTTGCCTCTTCTGGGACATGTTCAACTCGCAGAAAGGCAAGGGCTCAAGCGGGCAGGTTAACCAATACGTACAACACACCCAGGTGCGTCCCACTTGAGCTGACCATCATGTCGTGAGACTGACCGCTGACTTTGGCAACAATCTCAGAGGCAGCAGCAGCAGCGAGATATGCTCCGCCAAATCCGCCCCGATCATGCCCAACAGCAGTTCCACCAACAAATGATGCGCGGGATGCCAAACGGCGGCATCAATATGGGCATGAAGCCCGGGAATCAGCTACAGAGAGCAGCCATGGCGAATAACCAGAAGTGAGTCGACGAGTGCATACGAACAGGCCACCGCGCCTTCGGGATCACTAACATTATCTCCCCACGCCTAGCCCCCAAACGATGCAGATGCTCCATCAGCAGAAGGCGGTCGGTCAAATGCAGCGAGATCCTTCAGACATGGACGGAAACCGCGTCAGACCTACCTCTCCCGGATCGGCCGACAACGCGCCCTCACCATCCAAAAGACCTCGCCTGGACGGCGGAGCTCCCTTCAATCCCAACCAGGGCGTCATGATGCCCAACGGAAGACCGGGCCAGGGCATGCCCGGCCAGCAACAGGTAGGAAGCGGCCCCGACTTGGCACGAGCGATGTTCCTTCAGAACGGCTTCAACCCAACTTCGCTGAATCCTGACCAGCTCCAGGCCTTTGCCTCTGCAGCTCCTCACGTACAAGCGAAGATTGCCTCGTACTCGACTAACATGTCGCAGCACCATGGCAGCCAAATGCCCAACAAACCCATGCCCAACGCCGGTCCGCAGGGTCAGGGCTCCCCCATGGTGCCGCAAGGTCCTGACGGCAACTCGCTTACTCAGTTCTACAACCCGGGTGAGATGCCCGGAAACATGAGGCCCGGCGCGCCCAACGGACAAACAACTACCGGCAGTAACCATGCCTTACAGGATTATCAGATGCAACTGATGCTGCTTGAACAGCAGAACAAAAAGCGGTTGATGATGGCCCGCCAGGAGCAGGATATGGGCTCGAACAACATGCCACGCGTCGACGGGCCCGGCGGCCCTGGCGGTCCTGGCGCCGCCCCCGGACAGAATGCTCAGGCGTTCCAGGGCACCTCACCTCCGGGTGGGCGGAGCGGCGCCTCGCCGAATCCCTCGGAACAGATGAAGCGCGCAAACCAGCAAATGGCCAACGCTGCTAACATGGGCTCCCCTCTTCCGGACGGTGCCGTTCAATCGAGAGGGTCTCCCGGCGCGATGAATTTCATGGGCGCCAACATGGATCCTAGCGGTGGACCGCCGCACTTCGGCATGAACATGAACATAGCTCAAATGAACGGCGCGATGCGGCCCCCAAGCTCGCACCCTCCATTCAATGGGCAGATGAATCCGCAGCAGATGTTGGCTGCGCAGCGCCAGGCACAGCAGCCGGGCGCCCAGGGTGCTCCAATGCAGTGGCCGCAAGGAGGTCCGAATGGCCAGATGCCCGGACAACCCCCGCAGCCACAGGTTCAAGGTGGCCCAACGCCGAACCAGCGAGCTATGCCACCGCCGCCCTCTGCCCCAGCAGCGGCAGCGGCAGCGGTTGCAGCCAATGCGCGCAACACGACGGCCTCGCCCCAAGTCAGCAATGCTGCCCCTCCAACTCCGCAGCAGGGCAATAAGCCGCCACCCAAGAAGAAGGAAAAGCAGAGTGCTAAGGCTAAGGTATGTTGCTCACTTGAGTCTGGCATTGGATGGTTTGGAGACTGGATACTGACGTCCACCCTCGTAGGCTGCCGCCCAGAAGAACAAGAGCAACCCGAATCTCAACAATGCCGGAGCTACCCCCGCTCCCGAACAAGCAGAGGCGCCGCAAGAGGGCCCGACGCCTGCGACGCCCATCACGCCCGTGAACCCGGCAGGCTTTCCCAAGAACCAAAATGTGAACGTTGGCCAGGTTGTTGCCAACGGGCAGCCTCCGGCACCGGCACCACAGCAACAGCCCGCCCCCGTTCTGCCGCCATCGCATCCGGATCCCAGCCAGTCGGCCACCAACTTCCTGGACCCTGGCGGATTGGTGAGCTTGCTACCCCATCCTCCTCTCTAAAAGTTGTATTGTTTGCTGACAGATGACCAGGATTTCAATCTCGAATTCGGAAACCCCTTGCAGACCGACAACGTGCTGAACGATTTCGATTTCGAGTCATTCCTCCAGGACAACAGCACCGGGGAAGAGGGTACTTTTGACTTGGGCTTCTCGATGGAACCAGACACTACAATTGGAGCAATGGATTAGGACTTCTTATTGTTTCCAAGCTTTCTCGCTGGGGAAGAGAAGATAGCGCCTGCTTAGGCGTCGTTTGACAAAGCCAATCCTGCTCGCATCGCTTATACACGAGAAAGCGATGCCAACCGGGAGGCCAATCTCCTTCCCCTGGGCCGGGGGGGTCTTTAGTTGGGTCTACATTCCTTCCATTTTTTCTTATATCCTTATTTATCGCTTTGCCGCGAGGCACCGCACAGGCTGCCTCAGTCGGCGCTGGCCGCTTCAGGTCCAGGGGCATTTGTACACGTTCCTTTCCCGGTTCTTGGTATGAGGCTGTTGCAGGGTGGTGGCTGCTGCATGGTTCCCGCTCATTCTCTTGTTCGCATGGGCGGCGCCCTCGCCATTGTGGATTTTTCTTGTGTTTGGTATTTGTCGTTCTTGGTGTTTAGGTTGTTGGGCTTGTGTCGAGTAGAGGCCTGTATTTTTTTGTCTAATGCTTGGTCGATGAAGAACGAGGTGAAAGTTGGCTTTGGGATGGGTTTTGATACCGCGCGGGAGGAAAGCAAACGAGAAACAGGCGACGGGGGGCGTTGTTTAATAGCCAGTTGCCCCAAAATTATGAGAGGATTCATGTGCCTTTATTCCAGTCTCTGCGGATGACGAATGACATAGAGATTTGTTTTTTGTCTTGTTCGTTAGGTCATGAGTGTAGTGGAGTGATTGTTTCTTCGCTTCAACTTACCCAGTATTGCTGCCAACCGTCGACCATGCTCGCTCTTTACCTGCCATCTCTTACAGTCTGGACGTCGCGCTCCCGTCTTCAGCCCATCTCTTACAACATCTTAGGCCGATCAGGGGGGTGGACTCATAGCAAGGCCTATGCTGGCTAAGAAAGATTACCAAGTGCTACTGGCATGGATCCAGCCTGAGCTGGTGATAACCACCCTCGAAGCTCGTAAGAGTGCCTCTCGAGGTTCCCATGGCCCCTGCACTACCCCCGTTGCCCAGCGCCGGTTCCAGCGTCAACCGGCCAATCATTGACCGTACCATGTTATATCAGTCAGCGCGCTGCATCATTTAATGCTGTCGTCTGATGCAGTAAGCTGCGGCTTCGTGACTTGATCAGGTATGGTGTGGATATAAAGCTCCGGGCCGTGTCTCTCACAGCAGTTGCGTCCCCGCTCCATCCTCTTTATTTTCCACTTTCCATCGCTGTGGCTGATGATCTCAACTAGTAGCGATTGAGATGGGTGTCTCAGTGCTCGCTTTTCTACTCACCTGGCCTTTGGCTGTTGGCTCTGTGGTAGGCAAGAAAACGAAGCATGACAGCCTCGACGGCAGCGTCTATGACTATGTCGTCGTAGGAGCGGGTATTTCGGGGCTAGTGGTCGCGAACCGGCTGACGGAGGATCGCCGCAGTAAGTCTGTCGCTAAGCCTGTGCCTGTGTTTGTGGAAACACCATCTCATTCACCGCTTCATAGCCACCGTACTTGTCATCGAAAGGGGGTATTTTGACGACAAAGCCGAGGCCATCGTGCCGTGGTACGCCAACGGGCTGGACACCAGTGTCATGATCAGACCCGAGTCTGCGCCCAACCCAGAGCTCAACAACACCACTTCCTCCGTGGCTGTCGCGGCCGTCGTGGGCGGGGGGTCGGTGGTCAACGGCATGGGCTACGCTCGGGGGAGCAAAGCCGATTATGACGCCTGGGAAGCGCTGGGGAATCCGGGCTGGGGCTGGGAAGGGCTGCTACCCTATTTCCGGAAGAGCACCACGTTTACGCCGCCGTCTCCGGAGACCGCAAATCATTGGAACATTACGTGGGACCCGAGTATGTATGGAAACGGGCCGCTGCGCACACACATTTCCGACTTCCAGTACCCCGATGTCGCCGTGTTCTGGGACGCCTTCCGACATCAGCCTGGGCTCGACTTGCCGCCCAGTGCCAACGCAGGCTTTGGCCCTGGGGCCTTCTGGTCCCCGTCCAGCATCGATGCGCGCACCATGACACGCTCAACGGCGCGGTCGGCCTACTACGACCCGGTCAACGCAACCCGCCGAAACCTGCATCTCGTCACTGGCCAAACTGCCACGGAAATTCTGTTCCACAGCGGCGAGCCACTGAGAGCCAAGGGCGTCCGCGTCGTCTCGCGCTCGGACAGCGCGGTCCGCACCATCTACGCAAAGAGGGAGGTAATCCTCGCGGCGGGCGCCATTCAGACCCCCCAGCTCTTACAAGCCAGCGGCATCGGCCCGGAGTCAGTGCTCAAAGCAGCCGGGATAGAGGTGAAGAAAGACCTCCCCTCGGTAGGTGCCAACCTGCAAGATCACCCGACCACGCTGCTACTCTATAGCCTCTCCAACCAGTCCTTCCCCAATCCGGATTCCATTACCACCAATGCAACCTACAACGCCACTGTCTGGGCCGAGTACCTCGCCAACAAGACTGGGCCCATCACCACGGCCAATGGCAACACGATCGTCTACTACTCCCTCCCACAACTGCACGCGGCCTCCCCATCCGCTCCGTCCTCCCTCGCGTCCCGCCTTCTCGCGCAGAACGCAACCGCCCACCTCCCGTCTCTCTACAAGGCCTCCCCGGCCTTGCTGCGAGGCTTCCTCCTGCAGCGCGCCGTCCTCGCCGCCCGCTTCAACAGCACCACCTCGGCGATAACATCCAACCCCTTCCCCGGCAATGGTGTCTCGCCGGCGCCGTTGCTCAAGCCGCTCTCCCGGGGGACAGTCACCCTTCACCCCAACCCCGGCCCAGACCCAGGCCCAGCCCCCTCTGACTCGGGAAGCAAAAGCAAAGACGGGGACGGGGAGGGGCCCGGGAGGGGCGGTGACCTGCCCGTGGTGCAATACAACACGCTCCAGAACCCGCTCGACGGCGAGAACGTGCTCGCCATCATCCGCCACACCCGCTCCTTCTGGTCCCGCAACCCGTCCATGGCGGCAGCCTTCGGCGCGACCGAGCTCGCGCCGGGCGCGGCGTACCAAACCGACGCGG
Source organism: Chaetomiaceae sp. B2702 (assembly GCA_023628455.1). NCBI lineage: Eukaryota > Fungi > Ascomycota > Sordariomycetes > Sordariales > Chaetomiaceae > Chaetomiaceae sp. B2702. The sequence continues at coordinate 88,896 of JAMAKP010000043.1, forward strand.
AGCTCCTCGCAAAGATCAAGGCGGACAGGGGCATCTTCTGGCCGTCGCTTGCGCATCCCGTGGGCACGTGCGCGATGATGCCTGAGGAGGACGGCGGCTGTGTGGGCGCGGACCTGAAGGTGTATGGGGTGGGCGGGCTGAGGGTGGTGGACGCGAGCGTGATGCCGTTGATTGTGGGGACGGCGCTGCAGGCGACGGTGTATGCGGTTGCGGAGAAGGCGGCGGATTTGATCAGGACGGGGAGCTGAGGGGTTGTTCGGGTTGGGGACAGATGAGATGAAAGGGGAATGGGCCCATGAGTCTGAAGAGGGCTACCTACAACCTTGTGTCGATAGGTAGGTACCTAGCTGGTAACTACTTGTGAGGATCGTCTCTGCTGGTGGTGTGTCGTGACACTTTGGCTGAAGGCATGGTAGGCACCTAATTTACATCCAGTAACTAAGTACGAAAAAGGGGGCCATTTGATTTCCGTCATTGGAAAATGGCATCAGAGGACTTCTTCTTTGGGAGGCGCCGCAGCGTCTGCCTCTGCACAGCCTTTTGGTCTGTTGTGTGTTTTGTGTGTTTTGTGTGTTTTGAGCAAACAAAAATCGTCTGCTTCCAGGTTCCGAGCAGGCATGTGCGGTGAAAGTAGGTAGGTGCTGGAGTTATCGTAAAAAAAGAGAGGCCTAGTATATAGGTCAGGCAGTCAGCCCAATCAAAGCTAGCCTGACCAGCCAGAGAGGCTGACCCTTAATTAGTTAGTGGATCTGCAATGAGGCCTGCTGCTAACTCAACCGCAGTATGTACCATACCTTACTTAGTTTGGTTCATTATTCACTAACTGTAGCGTCGCGCTGTGGCTTCAATTCGTTCTCGCGGTGCGGCTCGCAGCAAACAGAACAACGACAAACAGAGCCGTCGCGATTGATTCGAGGACATATCCCCAACGCAACCTCTTCCAAAAAAAATTAATTAAAATTCAGTGCTTTCTCCTTCCAATCTCACTCTCCCCAACGCGCGCCATTCAAAGCACTCCACTGTCGCTCTCCCCAAGACAACGCGACAATGGACAACCTCCACGGCGTCGACGCGCAGACGATGGGTCTGATCATCCAGATGCAGCTCGAGGACCTCCAGGAGATGGCCCGGGCCAACCGACCCAAGGGTAAGGGCCGGGTTGGCGAATGGGACGCCTGTGCCGACTTGATGGCCGCCATCGAGACGTACCGCGCCGACCTCACCGCCACGGCGCAGACCCTGGCCGACGAGGCTATGTGCAGGAGCATTGCCGCCGCCGTCGACGCCGACGCCAGCCTTATTAGCGCCGCGCTGTCTCAGGAAGACCAGACGACCCGAGACCGAGAGCTGGCGTTCAGGCTCAGCGGCCAACCACGCCCCGCTGCGGCCAGACGCCCGAGCGCCGTCTCCCAGAAGTCACACATGTCGACCACCACCGACGAGGACACGCTCGAACGGCTGAGGGCCCTCAACATCTCGTCCCCTTCCCCTCAGCGTTCCCCTTACCCGGGCCCCCGGGGTTACTCTTGGGACGACGTTGTCGACGGCGCCTCCTCTCCCCGCGCCGAGTCCTCTTCCTGGGCACAGAGCCGACGCCACCCTGCTGGCCAAAAGACGGCCGCCAACCCCCCGGCGGCCAAGCCGGTGGTCCCGCCGAGCAGGCTCTGCGTGGCGTGCACCGACTTCCACCCGGCGGCCAACCTCGCGAGAAACCCCTCGTGCGGCCATGACTACTGCCGCGGCTGCCTGAGATCCCTCGTCACCGCCTCCTTCACTGACGAGACCCTCTTCCCGCCCAAGTGCTGCGGCCACGCCATCCCGATCGACACCTGCCGCCCGTTCCTCACGGCAGAGGCCATCGGCCGGTTCAACGCCAAGAAGCTGGAGTTCGACACGCCCAACCGCACCTACTGCCACCGCCAGGCGTGCTCGGCGTTTGTCCCGCCGCAGTACGTCCGCGGCGACGTCGCCCACTGCGTCCGGGAGGGATGCCGCGCGCGGACCTGCGCCGTGTGCAAGGGCGCCTCGCACGTCGGGAGCGACTGTCCCGAGGACCCGGCCACGCAGGATGTGTTGAGGCTGGCGGCCGCGGAAGGCTGGCGGCGTTGTTACTCGTGTGCGCGGTTTGTCGAGTTGGATACCGGGTGTAATCATATCAGTGGGTCCCACATCCCTTGCGGGCGACCGTCTTTTGTTATAATATGTGGATTGGGAGAAGAAACATGCTAACATGAGACTCTCCCTTTTCTTCGCCGCCACCAGCCTGCCGCTGCGGCGCACAGTTCTGCTACGTCTGCGGCGAGGCCTGGAAGACGTGCGGGTGTCTGCAGTGGGACGAGAGGCACCTGCTCAACCGCGCCGAAGCCATCGTGGACCGGGACGCTGGGCTTCAGCCCATGGCGCAGAGGCTGCGCGCCGATCTCGTGGAGCGGCAGCGGATCTATCTGATGGAGAACCATGAGTGCGCGCACGCATCGTGGAGGTCGCGCGGCGGTAGGCACCGGTGTGAAGAGTGTTCGGACGTCCTTCCGAATTTTATCTACGAGTGTCGGCAGTGCCAGATCATGGCTTGTAGACGCTGCCGTTTTAATCGGCTGTAGACGGTCGAAGAGAATGGGGATGGGGCATGCATGTTGGGCGAGGCTTTGCAGTCACGGCCCCAAAGCGTTCCTTGTCACACTTCCCCAGGAGTTGACAGATGATCGGCGGCTGTATCTAGGTCTTGGGAACCCAACAGCGGCGAAGTCAGGGTACGTTGTTGGGATTTTTGACAGTCAATATCACGCGGTGTGCAGAATAGAGGATACTTAGTTAGGTATTTGTGTATCCCTGGACCGGCCTACATGTACAAAGTTTGGGTTTCCACCGTGGGAGCAGCGGCACATAATCATTAGGGTCTAAGATGAGTCCGGCCCCGAACTAGCGCATAGCTGAGGTGTTCAGCGTAACTCTGTCATCCCCGGGTCCTGCTCGTGGGCGGCGGTGGCTCCTCAAAGGTTGGGTCTTGAGCGCCCCACAACATGGCGTGGTGGCAGAGTGGTCTAATGCGCAAGACTAGAAATCTTGTTCCTTCGGGAGCGTCTGTTCGAATCAGGCCCACGTCGATTGCTTTTGCTTTTGCTTTTGTCGTTCTCTTTTGCGTATTCCAATATGCAACCTCTTTTAGTCTCGTTTGGTTTGTAGCATCGCAACATTTGCAGAATGCGAGACCTATTACTTACAAAGATCAGAGAAGAACCGAAAACCTTTTTCAACTGGAATCATCCGTCGACAGGCCCTGGTTTAGTGTAATCCCGGACATGTCGGACATGGTTCTTCAAGGGTTGATTGGGCCAAGGCCAGCCGAACGCTCAATTGAAGCCGCCGCATATACAGGAGGCACGAAACGAAGTATGTACATCAGAATGTAAAGATGTTCCGGACAAGCCCGTTGACAGTCCAGCCGAACAAAGACTACTTCCATCCAAGAAACCAAACTGGGAACCCCATGATATCCTCGAGGGGCAGAGCCCGGCAGAGACGTATCGATCCCACTCTTCTGTCAGCCCGCCGCTTTGACGAACAAAGTCGACCGCAAAAGGTCGTACGTAGATCGCAGGAGTACTCGACCTATGACGAATAAACCGCGACGTACTCGACCTCCATCATGCTGCCCCAGCTGTCAGCAGTTGCGCCGTTGGGTGCGCCAGGCCTGTAAAAAAAACCATCTGTTAGTACAACACTCTTTCAGGGGTTTTTCTCAGACGCTAGACGGTTTCAAGCTCACCAGTTCCCCCCAACGGCCACATTCAAAATGACAAACATCGGCGAGTGCGCCAGGGTGGCCCAGATCCCCTCATCCCCCAGCTGCGCCCCGGTCATCTCGTGGAACACGCGCCCGTCTACCAACCACCGGATCACCTCCCCCCTCCAGCCCGCGGCCCCGTTCGTGCGGTCAATCTGCAGCGTCCAAGTGTGCCACCCGTTATCGGGCAGCCCGACGCTCGCGCCCCTCCCAATCGGCTCGTTGCACGGCCCGCCCTGCCCGCCCGCGCCGCAGTGCGTCGTGCCGTGCGCCGTGGGCAGGCCGTTGACCGTCTCCATGATGTCCAGCTCGCCGCACAGCGGCCAGGGCGTGCCGTGGTGGACCGCGTCGCCGAGCAGCCAGAAGGCGGGCCACAGCCCTTGTTTCTGGGACTGCGGGTTCTCGCCGAAGCGGATGGCGGCTTCGAACATGGTCAGTTTGCCGGCGGCCGGGGTGAAGGTGGACTTGGATTCGATGCGCGCCGAGGTCCATTGGCCCGAGGGGGCCTTGCGCGGGACGAGCTGGACGGTGCCGCCGCCGGAGAGCTGGAGGTTCTGGTTCGAGGTGGTGTAGTCTTGGACTTCGTTGTTTGTGCGGACGCTGGACGGGCCCGGGTTAGCGGGGTCAAGAATATAGGGGGGCCCCAAAGGAGGGCGTTGTTTACTTGGTGATGAGGTTCCAGATGCCTTGGTTCGGCGTCTGGCCGGCGCTGCCTTCAAAGCCATCTGACCAGAGCAGTCGGAAGCCTGGGTAGATGGGTGCCGGGCTGGCCGATGCCAACGAGGAAAGGAGGGAGAGAAAAGCGATAGTCGTGCGCATGGTGCCGGTTGTTGAGGGTGACTGAGTTGTCTTGGGTCTCGAGTTTTCCGGACAATTTAAAGGAACGAAGCGCAAAGACCTGTGTCTTTCCCTTTCTCTCCAAAAAAAGAACGATTGCGAGTAGTCGCTTCCAGCGTTGTCGAGTCGAAAGGAATGTGAGCCCACAGGGTCTTGTTAGAACAAAAAAAGAGAACGAGCGCGGTCTTCGAGAGCCGGGAACGGGGAAACGGGAAAAGAAGGAATGAATAAAAACAAGAACCGGGCTTGGTAGAGAACGGAATGCTGGAAGCAGAGGCAGCGAACGGGAGGGAATTCCTGAAGCCAGCAAAAACAAGAATGGGAAATATTGACAAGATATATGCCGTGTATATTGGCCGCCACACCTGGCCAGGGGAGCTCGATCTCCACATGGGCCTCGACGGTAGCGATCCGGGCCGGGGTACGGAAGCCCCTGACCGAGGGACCTGATTGGCGGTATACCTCCGGGCAGGGTTGCAGCGGATATGAAACAGCAGAAAGCGACACCCCTTCCATTCCGATGGGCAGTGCAGTGGGGGGGGGGGGGGGGGGGGGGGGGGGGTTTAAAATGGGGTGGCACCTTTTGGGCGTGGGGCGGGGGTCCAAAGCCCGGTTA
>JAMAKP010000043.1:94143-153632 GCA_023628455.1 Chaetomiaceae sp. B2702
CCCCCCCGCGCGCCCCCCCCCCCCGGGCCGCCGCCCGCCCGCCCCCCCCGGGGGTATCGATGGGGTTGCCAGATGTGGCGCTTGGGCAGGGAGTCCAAGGCCTGCTTCTGTCATGATCGATGCCCGAAATGGAGGGACTGGCAAATGTCCAAGGAATTGCCTGATATCAGGAGATCCCTGGCCCATAGCTAACGTCAGTTACCGTTGTCATGCACGGGTGGCGATCTGGTTCGCGCCAGCAGTTCATCCGGATGCGGTATTCGTCTGGGCCTCAGAACTAGTTTACACAGCAGAGGATCAAACGGGCGGATGATGCGAGGCAGATCAGAACTCACATGAGGACTTCGTTTTTGGATGATGACCCCGAACGCGGGTTGCATGCATCTGTCTCGTCATGAGGGTTGCATAACATGTCAATCTCTTGTCTTCCGTCCTTCGCTTGGTTGTGCGCTAGGTTGTGCGCTGGGCTGTGCGCTGGGCTGTCAAACGTGAAACAGGGCGTGTCTGCTTGGCGCGGGAGGTCCGCCGAGAGCCTCAAGGCTCAAGCCGCGAGTGTCAACCGTCGTCAGCCTGCACATGGAAGATTGGAGGGCCGACCGAAGAAATGGCTTTTAAAATTCTGCAACTGCGCCATCTCCGATTGGCGAGCACCATTTTTTGCTTCTTCTTCCCCTCGCGAATGAGTTGGGCGTTCATCTATTGTTCATTGTGGGAAAGGACCTGACCAAAGGCCGTCGAGCTCCGTCCCTTTGTTGATTCCCCCCCCCCCCCCCCCCTCTTGGGCCCCTGACCCGCAATGGTCTGGACTTCCAGCACGTCTTGGCAGGGGTAAAGTCCAGCAGCTGCAGCACCAATCGGGGCTCAAAGCCGCCTCGACGTGAGGAGGAGGGCCAGCACAGCTGGCGCTTGTCCACACACCAAAACCAGCTTGTCAATTTTGGGCTCGCTCTTGGTTCATGTTGTACGACACCAGCCGGCTGTTCGGCTTTGTCGGCATGGACAAATTATCGCGTGTCGTGGCAACTGCCGGCAGCAGCACGCTGCGCGCCACATTGACGCACCAACCACTGCGTTGAGCCACGGCGCGCATGATGGCCTGACGGCATCTTGACATCCTGATGAGCCGACAACAGTGGCCGACGGTTCCGCGGACGGGAGGAGGCGTGCCTGGCAACGGCGGGCAACGGAAGTTGCTGAGAAGAGATTGGGGAATTTTGGAAGTTGCAGAAGGTGAAATCGTCAAAAGCGGGATTGTTACCGAGACTGGGAACGCCCCACATGGGGGTCAGTAAGGTACCCGGCAGTAGCCTCTTTCCCACTTCCGCATCCAATGCGCTCGAGTGGCTCGCTAGTGTACTGTATGTACATGACAGCAGCCAGCAGCAAGACCCGCCGACAGCTTGCCGCCGCGAGACGCACTAATAACAGTTATTATCCAGTCCGCAACATCTGTTCTCCAAAACCCCACTTTGGACATTTTCGCATGGCAACGGTGGCGGCTCGGCTGCGATCTGGCGACTTCCCGGATTCGGACATTTCCCTGGCGATCTTAAGCCCTACAAGTGGAACAGAGCCAGGTCACTCAAGTCTCTTGGCCTCATCCCGCACGCGGCATGACAATTCATGCTGGCTGGGTTTATCGCGTCTGGCCTTCAAGACGTAGCCGGTTTGTGATCTCGGCAGTCTACACACCTCGAGTCTCGACTGGGCCCGTGGCGGTCACGGTGCAGGTCTGGCCGTGGCCGTGGCCGTGGTGAGAGGAGAATGGGCCTTCACTAATCACTAATGGCCTCTAATTGCCCAGCCAGGACAGCATCGGCTTTCCTTGGTTCCGGCCGGCAGGCCAGCGTCCGCGGCTCTTCGACCCCGGCGCGCTTGGCCTTGCCGCCCGGTTGTCATTTTATCTGATGGTATATCATGGCAATAATCCGCCGTGCCAAGACGGCTCTACAAAAGCCCTCCAGTCGTCACGGCCGGCAATATTGCAAATTTGGTGCCGCACGGCTCTGCCTTGTTCTCCTAGGCCCATTTCCGGGGAGTGGGAAAAGAGAACGGCGGGGGTCACCCAAGACGATGTCAAATTTTATAGGGCCCTTATTAGTCACGAAAAAATGAAGACGGCAAGAGCCAGACAGAGCACGCCCGGGACGGTCGATGTTTCAAGCCGCAACGATACGTTCCCCGGATCGGAACATCTTCGATGGCATAGAAATGTCGTTTGGCCTCCTGGCGCCGACAGAATCAGAGTGTGATTCAACTTTGTGTTTTCAAAATTCCAACTAGAGTAATACCTTGTGTTCGTGCAGGAATTTTGGGACACGGTTTGACTTTGCTCTGGCGAAGAGCGCTGACAATCCAGGTGGTGAATTCGATGGTGGTTTCGCAGGCCTCGCGATTAGCCTGTTTTAGCTCCGACAAGGCTCCCTCCCGCGTGAACGTTTTGAGGGCCGGGGCCATCGGCACGGAGTGCAGCGGTTGCCTTCTCTCACTACGTTGACGTCAAGAGAAGTCACTGACCGCATGGAGGTTGCGGAAAGATGCATAGTATGAGAGATTCGATGAGTGTTTCAACGAGATCTATGTTGGCGTATGTGCAGACAAGGGATTTCTAGTTGCTAAACGACCACCTTAGTATAACACGGATTCCTATAAGAAAGGGTGACTGCCAAGTAACCATAATTCGTGCTTAGAATCGACAAGCAACGTAGCGAATGCTTGCAAACCCCCTCAGAAATTCATTATGCAGCATCAAGATTCAAAGCAATAATGCATTCATTGAAATATTCGCGCAAGGTCTAACTAAGGAGAACACACTAAAAGGGGACATCAGACCTAGCAACACAAGGAACCCAACTACTGCTGATGAATAATCAATCGCCTCTCATCCATCCAACTCACTCACCCCTTCGATACAACGTTTGAAGCTGGCTTAGGCATCGGCGTTGCCGTTGAACGCGATGGCGTTGATGGTGCCGTTCGGCAGGTTCGTGACAGTCCCAACCGTCGCCGTGTCCTTGAGATGCTGGCACAACTCGGCCGGTGTCTTGGGGCCCAACAGACCCAGCAGATAGGCCCCAAGGCCCGCAACATGGGGGCTCGCCATCGAGGTGCCCGAGATGGTGTTCTAGGTGTTTTGACCCTGTCAGCAAACCAAAAACCAAAACCAACCCAACCATTTTCTCAGCCTCCCTCTCGAGGCTGGCTGGTCAGAGAGAAACCTGGAATCACTCACAGTCCGGTCAACGCCGCCAATCCAGCTGCTGAGCACGTCCACGCCGGGCGCAAAGATATCCACCACGCTCCCATAGTTGGTAAAATACGCCGTCACGTCCGCATCGTCCGTGGCACCCACCGTGCACGCAGTGGGCTCGCTGGCGGGCGAGTAAAACGCCGAATCGTCGGCGCTGTTCCCGGCGGCCACGGCAAAGAACACGCCCGCCCGGACGGCGGCCGCGACGGCCCCGTTCACGGCCTCCGACTTGCCACCGCCCAGGCTCATGTTGGCGACGACGCCTTTGGGGCACTGGCCCGCCGCGGTGCGGTTGGTCGCGTCCGACGCGACAAAGTCGATGCCGGCAATGACTGAGGACCACGTGCCCGAGCCGTTGGCGTTGAGGACCTTGACGGCGAACAGCTTGGTCTTCTTGGCCACGCCGTACGTGACTCCGCCGACGGTTCCCGCGACATGCGTGCCGTGGCCCGCGCCGTCGCTGTTGGAGTTGTCGATGGTGTTGGTGAGCCAGGTGGCACGACCTTCAAATTCCTAGAGGATTTGTTAGGGGCTGATTTTCTTTCTCTCTTTTTTCTTTTTATTTTTTTAATTTTTTAATTTTTTTGCACAAGGAAATCGCCTCGGGCTTGAAGAGAGAGAGTGTGTGTGAGAGAGAAAAAAAAAGGGGGGGGAGGGGGGGGTGTGGCGTGTAAGATGAGACGCACATGGTGATCCACGTAAATGCCCGTGTCGATAATGTACGAGCAGGTACCCTCGCCGGCGCTCTCGTCGTAGATGTACGAGGTGGCGCCTGTCGTTCGGTGCGAAATGCGGGCGAGACCCCACGGGACGTTGTCCTGCTGGGTGATGCCATATGCCGTCACGACAGCGTCTTGTTCAATGTACTCAACCTGCCGGCGTGTCAGTCAGGAAGTACCGTTTGAGGAAGGGTTGACGAAGGGAATGGCGGACATCTGGCAGCTTGCTAACGGCATCCAGAACCTGAGGGCTGAGCTTGGCCGCGAAGCCTCTGAACCGGCCGGAGCGGTAGACATGCTTGGCATTCTCGGCCTTGGCCTGTTTGATGGCGTTCTGGAGGGTGCTTTCGGACGCGCCGTCCTTGAGCTTGACAATGTAGCTGCCCGGGATCAGCTGGGCAGACGGGTGTTGGATCACTGGCGCCGCAAGGGCGAGGGGAAGGAGAGTGGCCCAGGTGAGGAGCTGCATGATGGGACTCGGTTGTGGTGATGCGGAAGCGGTAGACTGGACTCGGTTGCGTGGGTTGGTGAGGGCTGCTTTGAATTTTTTCGAACGACGACGGCACGAAGCCCTCTATTTATCTTCGCGCCGTCAAAGGGCCGTGTCCCTGGGCGGTATCATGACCTTCCCCTTAAGGAGTCCATAACCCGCACCATCTGTGATACCTCGAGAAGAAAGAAGGAAGGTCATTCCCGTGACAGCTGGATAGGGTCCTCGATCCCCTCCATGACGGGCACACACACGCGCCAGAACCGGAGTCTCTCACCTACCGAGATTGGCTTGGCCCGGGCCGTAGGGTGTTGCGTGCTCCGGCGAGCCCGTGATGCAGCCCGCGTATGCTCCTCCAAGCATCATCCCGCGCTGTACGGTCCGTGTTGGAGCAGCCCAATGAGTGGCGCAGGGGAGCTATGTTGGTGATGGGCCCAAGTCAGCCTGGCAGAGTGCGAATGGAAGGTCGCATTTTGAAAGTTCTCGGGCCGCGGCCATGCGGTTGCGTTCGGGGAATAAGGATGCCGCCATGGAACTGCTGCATGAGCACGCCAGGCACGACATGCGTCCTGTCATCGGGAGCAAGCCGCAGCTCGTATAAGGGAACGGCTTCCTGTGCACAAGCGAATGTGCGTCATTAAACGGCCGGCGCTCGTTAGGTTGAGCCGGCGAGCTCCGCTAACGGTGTGACGATGCGGCCATACCTAGCCAAGGTCTCAGCGACGCGTGGGATAGCTGTTGGGCTGTTGATTGAGACGGTCGGCACGGTTACACAGACAGGAACAGAAAGTGGTATGTGCATGGCCACACGGGGGGGTCCTGGCTGAGGGGGGCCCCGATGTGGGAAGGAAAGGAATGGAAATGCAGCGAGCAGGGTTCGGGCTGTTTGGACGTGTGACAGGCCTCCCGCTGGCTGACAAAACCTGACAGCTATCGGCCGGATGCCAAGCGGTTAAGTTCTGGTTGCGAGGGAGGTGTGCTGCTCACCTTCCTAGCTAGGAAACCGCTCGTGTAAGTCGAGGGGGCCAGTGCAATGGCTGAGTCTTGAATCTCTCGATCCTGTGCGACTCCTATCCGGGCGAGGAAACCTGGATGTTGCGGAGCCGGAGACGTCTGAATGTTCCAGGTTGGGGATTTTATCTTTCTTTTTGTAGATCCAGAGGGATATAGTGAGGAACCGCGGCGCCGGGTCGCTTCTCATTCAGCCTGAACAGAGGCCCGGCAGTTGGGTCTTACAACCGGGAGCGGGCCCTCGCCTCGAGGTTTCGGCTGCCCAAACAAGCCGCCAGTTAATATAACGTGCATCAACAGCGGGCATATCAGGACCAGGACGGGCGGGATGGATGGCAATTTCAGTTGCGAATCAGACATGCATCCCCACGCTCCTGACGAGGTCTCCTGAGCCGTGCAATGGAACGTCAAAATCAACGACAGCACACGAAGCCAAAGAAAAGACGCATCTTCGGGCCCAGTGAGGATTTCTCCAAGGATGAAGTGTGGAGCTCTCTCAGCCCTCATAGCTATTCATTGTTGGTTATCAAGGCCGTTTTTTTCAATTCTTGTCTCGTTTTCAATGGGAGCAGGGGATCAAGGGATCAAGGGATCAAGGGATCAAGGGATCAAGGAAGCTGCTAAAAATAGCCGGGGTGATTGCACGCGCTCATCAACGCTCGTCAACGCCCATCATGGCGCTATCTATCAAGTGAAGAAGGTGGTCAAAACCATGCTTCATGTAAGGCAAGGAGAGACGACATATGCCGCCACTCCATGTAATGTGGAACGAGGCATTGACCTTGCCAGCTTTTAGCCCCTAGGCGCGCAAGTCTCCTTACCTGGCACCTTCTTCTCAATCTCCCCAAACCCTCCTCTTCGGCCTCCTTATTCAATCTTCCCGACCGCAGAAAGACCGCCGTGTACTCTCTCCACATTCACCAGCACCTCCTTGGCCAGCAGCATTTTCCCGCTCGCCGACGTCGGCCTTCACACACCTCTTCTGCAAGCTTTTGCGACTTCCCTAGAACGAATAACTCTCTCTCTCTCTCTATCCCGCCGCGATTAATCGACATCATGGTTCCGACTGAACGAAACCTGCATTGACGTCTGATGCACTAGATCTGATGTCAAATCACTATCGCGCCTTTGCTTACCATGGATATTCAAAGTAATAGCACTTTGGCATGCGCTTATAATCGCTACTCGCAGAGAAGATCATGCAAGGAAGAAAAGGAGGATGGGGGAGGGGTGAGAGGGCGCCCCTCATATTTGGAGTAAGTAATTGGACGGTTGTGCCGCTATGAGTTAGTTACAATAGCAAACTTAATCTACTACTAGTGCCGCCAATTGTAGCGGATATGGGGAGTGTCACATGGTATATGTATATAGGGTGCTCCTAACCTTTGCAGAGCAGGAACGTCCTTTTGCTTGCATACGACAGAGTGGCCGGGCTCGGGGGTGAGTGAGAATGGGTAACTCAATTGGTCTTGATTGTGATATTTTCCAAGTGATGGGTTCGGGTGAGAAGTAGGTCGTTCGTAGGATGCGCACCGGAAACCGGGGCGTCCTGCCTACCAACTCTTCCTCTGTGATGCCGTTCAGCTGACGGTGGGCTTGAGGCTGGAGCGAAAGCTGGGCATCCAAGTTCCCGGGCCCTATCTGAAGTGTCCTAGTAGTCAGCATGTTGGGTGAATGTTCCCGTCAACACTAGGAGACTAGGTATGAAACCAGTCCTACTGAAAACATATCGGATGAAAGTGGATTGACAATCCATCTAGTGCACTACCCCGACCATCCGTACCCGTCCCGTGTCTAACAAAACAAACCCAAAAAGAGACAGACGGGAGAAGGAGGAGGAATGGAGGAAGGTATTCCAAGTCCTCCTCATTATCCTTCTCGCCATCTGCCTCACCATCCCCCTCATCGTTTTCCTGCCGTCTTCCTGGTGATGCTCAGTTTTACCATTGGCCGTCTCTCGCTTGCAGTAAAAATCCATCGGCCGGCTGATGGAAGTCGAAGCCGGGCAGATCTATTCCGTATTGATGATTTTCTTGATTTCCGACGTAATGCTTAGCTCATTAGTGTTAACAATGAAGGCTACATCCCAGATGCAGAATTGTTCCCGACGCTGGGCGATATGGGACAGGGCTGAGACGGGTTTTGGGAGAATATTGGAGTTGCCGAAAAGCGGGCGTCTTGAAGGGAGGGCAACTGCTAGCGAGTCCTGTCGCAGCCACAGTAAGGTGGCTACTAAGCTCCTGATAGGGCTGGAAAGCTTGGTAGAGCTAGGGAGTCTCATTTGTATATAAATACTCTCATTTTTCCTTTTATTAAAAAGAGCTCTATAATATACTCAAGAAAATCCTCTATAGTCTTCAACTATAGTATGACAGTTATAAGCCTAGTACTCTAGACTAGCTATATAGCTCTCCTATTATAGAGGAAACATTCCTCTCTCTTAAAATATATATATCAATCGCCTACTATAGTAGGCAATAAAGCTTCTATAACCACTATAGCAATAGCTTAATAGCTCGTTCTAACCGGTTGCGACAACTAGAATAAATAGTATAGTACTTACTAAATTAGAGTACGCTAGGAAAAGTGTTAGAAGTACTATAACCTAGATAACGATAATCCCGAGTTTAATAAAGAGAGCCTAGGATTTCCTATACTAGAAAAAGCAAAGAAGCTTCTTATTTAGAAGGCTTAGGAAGAGTATAGGGTTATTATAGAAGCCTATAAAGCTAATACTATAGTAGATAAAGAACTAGCTCCTAAACTTACCTATCTATCTAAATACTATATCTAGTAAGCTTTTATAAGTATAGAAGTCTAATATACTAACCTTATAAATATATAAGAAAAGGTATAAGATTAAAGATCGAAGATACTTATATAGATAGAGAAGTATATAAAAGTAAAGCAAATAGCTATTATATAGTAGCAAGCACTAGTAGATAATAAAACTAGTATCTAAGTAATTATTAAAGCTTTTAAGGAATAATATACCCTAGGAAAAGACTAGGAGCTTACTATAGCTACTAAATAATATAATAAAGTACTTACTAGACCTATATAACTAGGTATTTTACCCTTAGTATAGTATTAGAAGTAGGTAGTAGTCTTCTAATAAATATAACTACTTAATCTTCTAGAAATTAAGGGCTAAAAAGTATCTAGAGCCTTTCTATAAGTAGTTAAAGTTCGAATTATATTAGCCTAGGCAATTTAAAAGCTCGAGGATATTAATAAAGTATATATAAATAGTATAATAATATTTATATTAGAATAGCTTGGGTATATTCTTAGCGATATCCTTTAGATTTAGACTACTTTAAGAGTAGTCTTTTCTATTTTAGGAGCTACCTAGCTATTAGAGGCTCCTAAGAATAGAAGAGAACGTTGTCTATACTATAGAAAGTCTTATTACTAGAAGCTAGTAGACTACTAAATAGTTTAGGAAATAGTTATAGGAATATATCTAGTTTATATTAATATATCTTTCTATTAAATTAATAAATTAAAGGAGATATTAAAATATCTAGAATAGAAAGCTCTTTAAAATAAAGTAGCCGCTAAATATACTAAAGAGCCTATAAAGATAAGGAGCTCTTTACTAACCTCCTTTAATACCTTAATAGTCGTTTAGAATATAGTTAAGCCTATTAATAAGTATATTTTTATAATAAATAGTAGCTTGTACTATACTCTAGCTAACTCTATACTATTTAATAGCTATAGAGTAGTCTACCTTATTAACGATAGGAGCTTATTTAAACTAGGGTCGTTCTAAAAGATTAGGGGTAGGTATATAATTAAAGTAGGCGCTACCTATTACTAAGTAACTAGGAAAGGTATTTAAATATTTAATAGTATCCTTAATAGTATAGACCTAATCTTAAATAATATAGTTATAATAGAAGGCTTCTATTTTAATATTATCTCTCTATACTTGCTTAATAAAGTAAAGCTCTAGCTTAATAGATATAATAATACTCTATAGTATAGAGAGCCTAGTAAGAGTACTATAGTAAAGACCTTATAGTATAAGTATAACCTTTTATTCTTTAAATATAAGCTACTTTTCGTTTATTTAAATATTCTAAGATATATCTCTATAAGCTCTATAGAAGTTATAATAATAGAAGCTATATTAAATAACCTACTAGTATAAAAAGTATATTTATATATTTAATTTAAAAAGATACCTAGAAAGGACTCGAGTATACTCTAGTATTAATAAGTAGGGTACCTTAGTATAAAAGTACTAGAAAAACTCCCTATTAGCGCTAAAAATGTTAAAATTAAAGGAATAATATAAATCAAGTATTTAGTTTATACTAGAGTATATATTAAAGAGGTAGTCTTAAAGCTCTCTTTATTTATAAAGTCGATTCGACTATTTTATTATATTTTATAGGATATCTTTATCTACCTAGTCGGTTTCGATAGATCGAATTACCTATTTATTATTAAAGATAAATATAGTAGAAAGCTCTTTCTATTCTCTTTAAAGAATAGACTAGATAAAGAAATCACTATAATATTTAAAAGCTTTAAAAGCTAGACTTATCGGCAATATAGCTTAAGTATCTATATTATATAGTTAGATAACAAATTAGGGGTTATTATACTAGAAGGAAGGCAATATATATACTTTTAATAGTAGGTATATAAGTAAGGAATTAAGCTAGAACTTACTCTATTAAGCACTTTAGAGCTAAATAGAGAAGTAGAGTAGGTAGGGCAAGAGCTAGTTATAAAAGTAATAAAAATAATAGAGGGCATTAATCTTTTATAATATCTATAGCTAGAAGCTATAAAAGTAGCTATATACCTCTATATAATAAGCCCTAGCTATACTTATAAGCTTAAATTGCTTAATAAAGTACTTCTTAACTAGTTTAGAGAGTATATTAAGCTTAATATTAAGAGCTTCTAGCTATCTCTAAAATATAATATATACCTAGATTAGAGTAGTACCTTTATATATAGGTACTAGATATATACTTTTAATAAAGAGTAAGAGAGAGGAGAGGATATAAGAAAATATAAAGTATAACTATATAGTAAGCTTGGGTACTTAGTAGGCTATATAGCTACTAATATTTATTAGATCTAGATACCTAAACTTTACTAAGTTATTATAATATATAATATAACGTTTAATAAGTATATATTCTACTACTATAGAGAAGAAAATAAGCCTAGAGCTATATATATAAAACTAAAGAGAGTAAACTAGCTTAATTTAAAGAAGCTAATAAGTATATAATCTATTCTTTAGTAGGCGTTAAATAATAAAAATATAATAGATTCTATTATAGTAGCGACTAAACTACTACTACTATCTAGAATAGAGGAGAGTATTCTAGAGACTTAAGACTTAGGGGTAGGGGTACCTAAAGAGTAGCCTATAATACTTTAAGAGTATATAAGTATAGAAAAGGCTAACGAGGTACCTAGTAGACTCTTAACCCCTAAAGCTATACCTAAGCCCTAGTTAAGCTAGGTAGAAGAAAGCTTAGGAAGCCTAGTACTAGAGAGCTCTATATAACTAGAGGAACTATTTATATAGAGTAATAAAGCTTATAGAGATATAGAAGAGTATTCTATAGGTACTAACCCTATAAGTTAACTAATAAGTTAGTTAGTAGCTTAATTAGAGTCGGTATCGTCTAATATATAACTATATAGGCAAGGTACTCTCCTAGTATTATATAGGAGCGAGAGAGTATAGAAGCTATTATAGAAAGCTCTATAAGCCTAGGAATTAGGGTAAGGTAGCTTTATAATAATAATAGGGGCGTTTAAAATACCTAACGAAGTATAGGAAGTATTTAGGGGAGTATTCGAGCCTAATTAACTTAATGCCCTCTATAATAACTACCTTTAGGAAACGCTATATAGGTTATTTATAGTATTAGTATAGTAAAAAGATACTATATATAAAGTAGTAGTACTAAGTATACTATAAAGAAGATAAGAGTCTATAGCTACTATAGATAGACTATATATTAGTAATATAAGCCTACCTTTAAAGTACTAGAGAGATCTTTAAGTATATAAATATAGTAAAAAGTTCTAGAGAGCTACCTAAGAAGAAATCGATAATCTTAGGTATAAGTAAATATAGAAGAAGATCTCTAGGGAGTATATAAATATAAGGCCGCTTCCTTTTTAGTAGGTATTTAACTATAAGTTTAACTAGGAAGGCTTTATTATTAAATATAAAGCTCAAATTTATATATATAGCGATCTCTAAGATATAAATAGTCTATAGAGTATATATATTATAATACTTATAGTATATTCTTTTAAAATAGTAATAGCTCTAGTAGTATAGTTCGACTTAGAAGTTAAATAGTTTAATATAGTATCAGCATTCCTTAATATAAAAAGGAGCGGTTAACTAGTCGCTTATAAGCTCCTAGAAGGCTTTAAGGAGCTAGGAGTCTATATTTAACTAGAGAGAATACTCTATAGTTTATAAGACTTACTACTACTCTAGTATAGAGAGTTCTTATCTACTTTTAGAGAGCTTAGGATAGAGCTAGTAAAAGAGGAATAGTACCTATTCTTAAGTAAAGAAAAGTATATAATTATAGTATTTTATAAAGACAATATCCTAGTACTCTACTATTATAAAAATCAATACCTTATAGAGTATATTATATAAGGAATTAAAGCTTACTATAAAGTCTATAAATAGGGTAATATTACCTAGTTCCTAGGTATTAGAGTTATTTAAGACTAATAATTATATAAGCTCTAGCTATTATATAACTAATATATTAAGAAAATTACTAAAAAGTATAGTCTAAGTATTAATATTATATTTATACTAATACTACTACTAGTATAAAAGCTTAAGAAATTTAGAGGGTAGGCTACTAAGGTATAGATAAAAGAATTCTAGGAGCTTATCGGCTCGATTCTTTACTATATAATAATAATTCGCCTCGATATAGTATTCGTTTATTTAAAGCTCTTAAGATTCTTAATAAACCTAGATCCTAAATACCTAGAAGTAGTAAAGTAAGCGATTTAATATTTATTCTAGATACATTTTCTCTATATTATATATAGAGGAGCTAATAAAATATAGATACTAAATATTATAGCCAATTCATTATTTATAGACAACCTAGAGACTTAAAGATCTTTATAAGGCTTTATAATATCGTTATTTAAAGGGCCTATCTACTAGTAAGCTTCCTAGTAAGATATAGTAATAACCTTCTTTATAGAAGTAGAGCTCCTTATATTTATAAAAGTAGCTAAAGAGACTATAGTACTCTAAAGGTTATTTAAAGATCTAGTATTTAAGACTAAATAACCTTAGATTATCTATTATAATAACTAGTAAACAATTTACTTAGTAGTTAAAGAGTATACTAGAATAAATATATATTTAAAGTATATAGATATTTAGGGCTTATAGGCTTAATAGAAGTATTTAAAAGGATAGTTTAAAGTAATTTACTTATTTACTAGTTAAATACTAGCTAATAGACTAATAAAGGCACTTATATAGTAATAATTTAAATACTTTAGAATACTATTAAATTTATAAAGTATAGTATACTTAGTAGAAGAGTATAGAGATATAGAGAAAAGTAAGAAAATATTAATAAATAATATATATATCTAATAAATATCGAAAAATAGAGCGTTAATTAATGCTATAATAGTATAATAGGTAGTAGCCTAATAGGCGGAAAGCTTACTATCCTCCTCTTACTTCTCCTCCTCCTACTCCTTCTCCTATTCCTTCTCTTATTCTACCTTCTCCGCCTACTCCTTTTCCTCTACTTTCTCCTCCTCCTAAGCTTTGCTAATAAGAAAGCTAGCGAGGCTATGCTAGAGGTTATAGCGGAATAGTATATAAAAGCGCCGAAAGCCGGGCCCTTAAGCTAAGTATTTAAGAAGAACGTTAGTAAGATTTAAAACTAAAGCGTTACTATAATTAAAAGGTTAGTAAATATTTTAAAATATTAATAAGTAGGGTAACGAATATTTAGATATAGCTATAACTATAGCTTATATAGAGCTAGTAACATTTATTATTACTATTATAGTTAGTATAGATAGTACTAGAATAAATCTTATACTTACTTAAAAGTAAGCTATATATATAGTATATATATTATATAATATATAGTATATTTAGAATAAAATAACTAGCCTAGAAAGTATAGTTAGTAGTATATTTAAAATATATAGCTAATTAAATAAGAGCTTATAGGGTCCTACCGGACTAAAGAAGCGAACGTTTATAAATATTTATAGGTATAGAAGCCTATAAGGGCGACTATAAATACGCCTATAAAGAGGAGTACGAATGCTAGACTAAGGGTATATCTAGCCGTTTAGGCGACGCTAGCTATAATTATACCTAGAAAAGTATAGATAACGACGGTAAAGGCTATAAATACTAGGGCACATTAATAGAGGAGAGGGCAGGAGTAGACGATATATTATTGTCGATATTATTATCTATATTATTATTATTAATAGTGGTAGTAGTTATAGTAGTTGGTAGTTGGAAGAATATAAAAAGCAATTAAAGCTAAATAACTAGTTAAAAAATAGCTAGTAGAGGGTACTAGGACTATATAAAAGCGATTCGATCTAACAACCTTAATACTATAAATATACTAATTACGATATACTTAAATGCTCTTAGGAGCAGTCAGTTACTCTATAGAGCAACTAGGGGGTATGTCGTAGCTATAGTAAGGTGGCTACTAAGCTCCTAATGGGGCTAGAAAGCTTGGTAGAGCTAGGGAGTCTCATTTGTATATAAATACTCTCATTTTTCCTTTTGTTAAAAGAGCTCTGTAATATACTCAAGAAAATCCTCTATAGTCTTCAACTGCAGTGTGACAAGTCTGCAAGCGCCCCCACTTACCCCACGCTTATATGCAGTGGAAGCACAGTACAGTACCTGAGTACCACGAGTACCTACCGTACCTACCACCTTGGTACAGCAGGTACCTACCTCTGGTATTGCCCTGGTGGTGTGCCCCTGCTGGAACTGGTCGGTCTCGCGGTATGGATAGGCTGTGTTATCAACTCCCAGCCCAGCCCTTCCAGGTTGCAAGAAAGACGGGATCGCTCCTTTGCAAACCAGTCGCTGGCGATAATAAAGTCGGCAACATTTACGGCACGGATGACTGGCAGCAGTGGCAGCTGCCACCCCTAGCCCGTTCTGGTTTATTACCCCTCACACAAGGGCTGCATGGCACCTCTGCTCGCGATGCGATCAATCGGATCCGCTCCATGCTGCTGCTGACTGCATGTCGGTTCAAATAGTACATATATACCAAGTCCATACCAAGGGACTAGTGGCTCACCAGCACGCCGCGCTTCGGAGTCTCCAGCGCCACGATTTTTCAATATTATATATAACTGGTTATTCGGCCCTGAATTTGATCGATGACTGATGTACGTAGTCGCTAACCTTTGCCGCATTCGGCTCGATTTGTCTTGGATTTTCGTTGACATGCATTAAGTGGCTTCCATGAGAGAGAGAGAGAGAGGGCATTGACGAAAGTTCCGATAATAGGTATTATGGGCAGTACAGCCGAGTTGGGGCCTCTGCACGAGTTGCCCGCGCCGAACGGCGACGGCGATGGCGACGGCAGCCCGCTGTCGTGGTTCCAGCAGCGACTCTGGGTCCACCACGAGCGCAGCCCCGAGGATACGAGCTACAACCTTCCCTTCCTAACGCTCTTCCGGGGCGATCTCAACGTCTCGGCACTTGAGCGGAGCGTGAACGTCATCGCGGCCCGCCACGAGAGCCTGCGCACCTCGTACCGCGAGACCGGGGATGGAGAGCCGCTGCAATTCGTCGCGCCGCGGCGCTACATGCCTCTGCCGGTCGTGCCGGTTGACCGGGTCCAGTTGCTGGAGCATCTCGACCGGCTCCTTGAACACCGCTTTGACCTGCGCCGGGGACCCATCTTTATCGCGCGCCTGCTGCGGTTGCCGAACCGCCAGCACCTACTGCTCCTCAACGTGCACCACATCGCCGCGGATGCGTGGTCGCTCAAGGCGATCCTGCGGGCCGAGCTGCAGAGCGCGTACGCCGCGTTCTGCCGGGCGCAGGAGCCCTCTTTGCCGCTGTTGACGATCCAGTACAAAGACTATGCGCGCACGCAGCGGGCGTCGGACATGTCGGCCCATCTCGAGTACTGGACCGAAGCCCTCACGGGCTACGAGGACAGCCTGGAGCTGCCGACGACGTACCCACGGCAGCTCAAGTCCGGCACCAGGAGCGGGAGCTTCGTGTACCACTACTCGCGCGAGTTTGCGCAGGGACTCGAGCGCCTTTCGCGCGAGCACGGCAGCACCATGTTTATGTGCCTGCTCGCGGCCCTGGGCGTGACGCTCAGCCGCTACACCGACAAG
Source organism: Chaetomiaceae sp. B2702 (assembly GCA_023628455.1). NCBI lineage: Eukaryota > Fungi > Ascomycota > Sordariomycetes > Sordariales > Chaetomiaceae > Chaetomiaceae sp. B2702. The sequence continues at coordinate 110,015 of JAMAKP010000043.1, forward strand.
GACGACCTCTGCATCGGGACCACGACGTCGAACCGGCCGGGCGTCGAGCTCGAGCCGCTGATTGGCTTCTTTGTCAATATTCTGCCGCTGCGGATGCGCATCGACGAGCAGAGCAGCGTCGCCGACCTGCTCAGGGCCGTCCGCGCCCTGGTGCTGAACGCTTTCGAGCACCCGGCGCCGTTCGAACGGATCCTGCAGGCGACCGATGTGGCGCACCGCGGCAGCGGGAACCCGCTGGTGCCTATCGTGATGAGGCACCAGAACTTCCCCGAGACCTCACTCGGCACTGCACTGCCGGGCAACGTGACGATGGACTCCTACCCGGAGCCGGGCGAGGCCGACGAGGCGGTTCTCAGGCTGCTGGCGCGAGAGCACGTCCCGGCACGATGCGAGATCGAATTTTCGTACTCGGGCGGTGCGGACGGACTCGCGGTCGAACTGGTGTACGCCGCCGACCTGTACGACCGCGCGGCCATCGAACGCCTGCTCGCTCATCACCAGCACGTGCTCGAAGGCATGTTCCGCGACGCGAGTCGGCGCGTGGCTGAGCTGCCGCTGCTGCGAAACTCGGACATCGCGGAACTGTTGAGGCGAAGCGATCGGGTGCCGGCGACCGAGGCGCCCGCGTTGTCCTTCGTGGAGCGGTTCGACGCGCAGGTGGAGCGGACCGCTGAAGCGGTGGCATGCTGGGATGCACGCGGTTCGTGGAGCTACCTCGACATCGCCCGGCGCGCACATGGCGTGACGAACGCGCTCGCGGCACGGGGCACGGCGCCGGGTGATCTCGTAGCCGTGTGCCTTCCCCGGGGCGGTGACCTGCTCGCGGCGCTGCTCGGCATCTGGCGGGCGGGGGCAGCGTACGTGCCGCTCGACCCAGCGTACCCCACGATCTACTCCCGGCAGATCGTCAGCGATGCGCGTCCAAGCACCATCATTGTCTGTGACACGACGAGGCACCAGGTCCTCCTCGACATCGACGACTCCCGGTGCCTGCGGCTCGAACAGATCACGGATTGTTCGGACGCGCCGTGGCATCAGCCCGCGCACCCTGACTCGCCGGCGTACCTCATGTACACGTCGGGATCCACCGGCACGCCCAAGGGCGTCCGCGTACCGCATCGCCAGCTCAACAACTGGCTGAGCGCCCTGGAGAGCAGCTTACCGTTCCAGGCCGGCGAGGTTGTCGGCCAGAAGACGACGGCCGTCTTCGCGGCCGGGGTCAAGGAGATGTTCGCGGGTTTGCTCAACGGGTGCCCGCAGGTGACCATCGACGACGACACGGTTCGCGATGCGGCAGCCTTCGTCGACGCTTTGGCCGAGCACCACGTCAGCCGCCTCAACATCCTGCCGTCGCACCTGGCGAGTGTCATTGAGCACCTGAGGACGAGCGGCGAGCGGCTGCCCGCGCTGAAGATTTGCATCACCGCCGGCGAACCGCTGCCCAAGGACCAGGTTCTCGGCTTCCGCGACATGTTCCCGAACGCGCGCTTGTTCAACAACTACGGCTGTACCGAGCTCAACGACGTTGCTTACTACGACACGGCGGCCTTCGACGGGAAGACCGACTTCGTCCCGGTTGGATCGCCCATCGCAAACACCAAGGTCTACGTGCTCGACCGCCACGGCCGGCTGGTACCCGATGGTGTCGCCGGGGAGCTGCACGTCGCCTCCGTGGGTTTGCCCGACGGTTATCACGGCCTCGACGAGCTGACCGCCAAACGCTTTCTGCCCAACCCCTTCGGCGTTGTGCCGAGCGCCCGTCTCTACAACACGGGCGACGTCGTTCGACACCTGCCGGACGGCAGTCTCGACTTCATCGGCCGCCGGGACTTCCAGGTCAAGGTGCGTGGCTTCCGCGTCGACGTGCGCCAGGTCGAGCAGGTGATGAGCGGCTTTGAGGGCATCCGCGCCCGCGCGGTCGTGGGCCGAGGCGACCGCCTGGCCGCCTTCTACACCAGCGCACCGGACCGGGCCGTGCAGATGGCGGAGCTGCGCTCGTTCCTGCAGGATAGGCTGCCCGCGTACATGGTGCCCGACACGTTCGTCCTCCTCGATGCCATGCCGCAGCTGCCGAATGGCAAGCTGAACCGCCGCGCGCTGCTCAAGACCGAGGGCGAACTGCAGCAGAGCGGCGCGTACGAGCCTCCGGTGAGCGCGACCGAGCGTACGCTCGCCGGCATCTGGGCGGTCGTCGTCAACGTGCCCGCCGCGCGCATCGGCCGCCAGACGCACTTCTTTGAGATTGGCGGCCACTCGCTCTCGGCCATGCGTGTCCTGGCGCGGATCAAGGACACGTTCCGGGTCGAGCTCGGCCTGTCGGAGCTCTTCGACGCACCCCGGCTAGAGTCCATTGCCGCGGTGATCGACCGCCAGATCCGGCTCCGGCCGCTCGGCGAGTTGCCCGTCGCGACATGGACGTCGAAGCCACGGGCCGGCCTTGGCCTGCTCCAGGACAAGGTGGTGCTCGTCACCGGCGGCAGCCGCGGCATCGGGCTCGCCACCGCGTTGCTGCTCGCGGAGCAGGGCGCGAAGGTCGCGATCAACTACCGAGACAGCAAGGAACAGGCGTTGGGCGTCAAGGAGAGGATCGAGGCCGACGGTGGAACGGCCGAGGTCTTTGGGGCCGACGTGACGCGCGCCGACGACGTCGCCGCCATGGTGGCGGCCGTCCACGACCGGTTCGGGCGCATCGACGTCCTCGTGGCGAACGCGCACATGCACTTCCGCCATCGGCCCTTCCTCGAATACGAGTGGGCCGATCTCGAACGGAAAGTCGGCGACGAGCTCAAGGCCGTGTTCCACCCGTGCCAGGCGGTCGCTCCGGGGATGCTCCGACGCAAGAGCGGCAGCATCATCGCCATCTCGAGCACCCTGTCGAAGCGCAGCAACGAGGGGTTCCTCGCGCAGAGCACCGCCAAGGCCGCGGTTGACGCCTTCGTCCGCTCGCTCGCCGCCGAGCTGGGCCCGCACGGCATCCGCGCCAACACGGTCGCCCCCGGGGTCACCCTGACGGATGCCGCGATGCCGATGGCGCCCCACGTCAAGGAGTCGGTCGCCGCCCAGTGCCCGATGCGCCGCAACGGGTTGCCCGAGGACATGGCCGGCGCCATCGTCTTCCTGGCGAGCGATCTGTCGCGGTTCATGACCGGCACGTACCTACCGGTTGACGGCGGCTTCACCACGCTGTAGTTGGGAGAGCCGGGCGCAGTCTGTGACTGCCAAGCTCCCAGAGACACAAAGACACCTAACCAGAGGCAAGGGACACGACCTTGTTGCAGCTTTCCGCCAGGTCTGTAACCCAACCCAGACACCCAAACAAAAAAGCAACTCAATGGCTCACCTTCTCAAAATAGTACGGAAAGCAGAGAGCACTTTCTTTCGCAGTGTAGAATTTTATGAATAGAAGTGGAGAAGGCGAAGGGAACAAAGAGAGGATGTGTCAACCTCTCTGCATAGGCGAGTAGAGACGGTTAGGAGGAGGATCCAGTCTAGTCCTATAGTTATGTGACACCAACACATTCCAACCTGAGTAACGAAGACCTGCAAGACAAGGAGATTTCCTGCCCTTGTTCAGCCGACCAAGAACGTCTACCGGCTATTTTATCGTTCCTTGTCTCTCCGGACCGCTTCCGTGGGGGTGAGTGTCTTTTGTTCGTGGAGTCGAAAATTCAAGCTTTGAGAGTTACTGTAGTGTATGTAGTATTACACATGTCGCCCCCGAGGGGAAGGTCGGGAGCTGATTACAGTGACCAGAAAGAAGCCAGCTATTATAATAATACATGAAGTCGAATGCAGAATTAAGCGTCCCTAAATGACCACTTCAGGAGAATTTGACCTTCTTGGCGTCGGAATTGATGATGTACCGTTTCCCCTTGGCCTCGGTCAGCCCGTACACCCGGCCACCATTCCGCTTGTCGAAGCTCAAGTCCTCGGGGCTCTGCGGGAAGAAGCCGGCGTTGTTGTGCGCGGCCTTGCCCGGGACCCAACCCCACATGTCGCCCTTGTTCTTGCCGTTGCTCCGCGAGATGTAGATCTTGCCGTTGGCCGACACGGCGCCCTGCATGCGCTCGATGCCAACGCAGTATGCCCAAGTCGCCTTGGCCGTCTTGCCACTCATCTTGAGCCGGCCCGTCGCCTCGTCGAGAGCGTACTTGGTCATGCGTACCGGCTTCGTCGTGTCAGGCTGGTACTCGCCAACCAGAAGCTGGTGTTGCTTCTCGGTCCGATCCAGCGCCATATACGAGAAGCGAAAGTCGAAGGAGGAGGACCACTTATACCACCTAACCGGAATTGGTTATTATACCCTTGTACGGGAGGGATAGGGACGACTCACCTGATCTGAGGAATAACGTATTTATATCCTGCGGCGGAGTACTTGCTCCCAGACTTGCCTACGGCGTCGCCCGACTCGACCTGCCAGATATTGGCCATATCAAACACACGGATGCCGTTCTTGGTGTCCACCACCCACAGCTTATCGCCGTACCACATGATGCCGCCGGCATGGATCGGCACCTCGCGGAAGTTATCGGCGGCATGGGGATACACCAGAAGTGCGTGGCGGTACTTGTCGTTGGACCGGTCGACAAAGGTCACGCGCGCGCTCTTGTCGTCGTTGCGGTGCCAGCTGACGATCCAGCCGTCTTTGCCCTCGTACTTACCGTTCTCGCTGGCATCGGCGGTGGAGGAGATGCCCTGGGGCACCCATTTCTCCGTGTCCATGTCATTGAAGTCGGCGGTCTTTTCCCAGAGCTTCCGGCCCGCGCTGTCGGTCTTCATCTTGTGGTTGCCATCGGTGAAGACGGCCGCCACGGTGACGTTCTTCAGGATCTTGGACAGCGATGCCACGTTGGGGTTGTCTTTTTGCTCGACGAGAACAAAGTCGGCTCCGGTGCGCGCTTTGTCCTGGGTGTTGCAGTTGCTGGGGCTTGCGGCCAGCGAACCGGGCACTAGGAGCGCCGCGGCCGCCGCGAGAAGGGTCGAGGAGAGTTTCATCTTTCAATGAGGAAATCATTGACTGCCGGGTGACGGAGGAGTCCGGGCATTGTGGGGATAGTTAGAGTGCAGAAATCTCAGCTTAAATGTTTTGTCGGTCTTCGTTCTCTTCGCTGTCCCCATTCAAGGCATGGCTCTTTGATCCTGCGGTATATTCATAGTTGAATAAGACCGGACAATTCTTGCGGCTCTCTTAGCCTCCATGAAATTTGGCAATGTGACGTCGAGTGGATAGAGTGACGGGCATTGCAGAGCGTGGCGTTCCACTGAGCACCATGCTCAGGGACGCTCATTTGACGCACTGCCGAAAGAGGCAGCTCCCAACAGGGGCGCCTATGTCAGACGTGTGTCGTTCTTGGCAGCAGTTCCGCCGCGGCCGGGGAACGCTTACCCGACGGGCGAGGGTTTGGCCTGGGTAGCCGGGAGAGGTGACTCGAGGCTGACAAAATCAACTTCCAAGGTGGCAACTCCTAAAAGAAAAAAAGAAAAAAAAAAAAGTGCTTCCTCTTCCAGAGGAAATTGGGCCTGTCCAACGTATCATCACCCACAATCTGGAACGGCTTGATCGTCAACCGGACCGGCGGCTTCCAGAGATCGAGATTGGCAACGAAAAGACTGGCATCAAAACATTAACATATTATGCTGCGTCATTATTGCCAGAAGCACTGGCTCCGGTAAGTGGTGCTATTGAGCATTAGATAACAGTAGTGGTAGCCGAGCGATGTGAAGATTATCAGCCGTATGTTGCGTTAGCCTGGTCCCGGCCTTGGTAGAGATGGATCGGGCCACGAAATGTTGTCTGGGGGCACCTTCAAAAACGATCCCCTCTTCTCTAATCTGTATACAAGAGAATATTAAGCTGGCTCGCGCTGGGTATGTATTCTGGCCGGACTCAGATGAGGGGGAGGGGGAGGGCGGCCTCCCTATCAGCTTGTCTCTGGAATGCAGCGAAGTCTGGCTTGCAGACGCAACGGCGAGCTTTCAGAGTTTGCAGAATTTCGAGCGTTTGGTTTTTCTTTCTGCCAATTCCCCGCCCCATCAACCAATTCCCGGAATAAGCGTCCACTCTTGCGGGATTGGCTCCGGCGGCGCTCCGTCGCTCGCGCGAGCAGGGTGAGCAGGGTGAGCAGGGTGAGCAGGGTGAGCAGGGCACTCTCCCCCGCCGCCCAACCAACCGTCGCCGCCACCCTCCTCGTCGCTGCCCCCCGGTCCCGACACCCAACACTCCTCAATTCGAATTTTAAGAAACAGAAAAATAGAGAATAGAAAAGGGAAAAAAAAAAAAAAAACCAACGGAAGAAAAAGGACACAAAAGGCATATAGTATACCTTTGCAGGGACTTAATAACGCGCCCTGCCCCGCTGCCCCTAGCGGGCGGCAGCCTCCCTACTTCCATCTCGCCCTGGTCTACGCGGGACCAAATGACTCAGGCGCAGTGCAATACATCTAGCAACGGCGATAGCGACGACGAAAGCGACAGCGATAGCGCCTTTACGGGCCACAAAGCGCGGCAAAGCACGATCAAGACAAGAACAGGCCCAGGCGAACGTCCGCCTTGCGAAAGGCAACGGATACAAGCGAGGGGCACTTGCTCAGCGCGTCAATAGAGAGGAGGATAATACGGGCCATATAGGCCATGATTTTGACCCGTATATGGTAGATATATAGGATAGTATCCTCAAGATTTATTTAGAGTAAGGCTGCTTCTCCCACTCGTTTGTGATTCTAGCTACGGGATCTGACGTCGAGCTTAGCTAGTGCTGGGACAAGCGGGGTCAGGTCAATGACTTTAAGTCCCTTAAATTGTCGATGCTTAGGCTAGGTAAGTACGTAGCTCCTACCGATAGAAGAGCTTAAGGACTTTTGGGACTTCTTCTATAATCGATTTATTAGTGGGATAAGCGGTCTCGGGAACGGGTATATAACATTAAAATCGTTGCTCTCTAATATAAAAAAATTTAAGTGAGGATTTATTAGTAGGACGGGGATATAGATTTTAGAAGAGTTTATATTGGAGATCAACTAGGTAAATATGTTAATTCCTTTCTATACTACCCGGGGTTCGAGCTCGAGCTTACCTCTCTCTAGTATATTAGGTATATAGTACGAATGAGAAATAATCCTAAGGGAACTATTTTAGCGGCGGAGTAGCTAAAGGAAAATGGGCTCGCTTCAAGCGCGAGGTAATGTGTAGAAAGGCCCTACTTAGCTGAGCTGACCCCGCACTCAGCCCTGCCCGCGGTGGCTCCACTTGGCATGCCGAGCATAGAGTACTACATAGAACTACATCGTTATTCAACTAACTACAGCATCATAGCAGTCGAAGAAGAATCATTTCAGTGAAGGTAGGGCGTTTAGCTAATGACTTCTATACTTTAGAACGGCCTACATGGAGTAGATAGTGCAGAGATGGAGAACAGCTGTACTGTTTATAGCGTAGTTACCGCCCGAGAGCCGTTCGAGAATGAAGCCCGCCGACTCGGCTGATTTTGAAGCCTCCCGGCGTGAGCCGCTGGAATACGCCGGCCGGGTCGTACTGATTAGCGACGTGCCGAATATATTGGACGTTTTCCTCGCCGTACGCCCTGATGGGATCCTGAAACTGCGCTGCGAGATTGAGCTAGGAGGACTAATGAGTACTTTATTGGAAGCAATGGAGCGCGGTCATACCTTCGGAGTCGACTCGCGAGGTCTGTGCTCTGCTATCTTCGCGGCCGCCAGCTGCGCATCCTGGACCTGCACGGCTCCGAGGACCACGAGACAGTCGTCGACACCCGGAAGCTTGGCCACGAGAGCCACCACTCGACCGAATTCGAGCTCTATTGTCAGCAGAACAACATCATCACGCTCTGCATGCCCCCGCATTCCTATCGCTGGAGTCTCGATCGGATCCTGCGAACCGCGCGCTCGCTGCAACCGACGGTTTCGGCGATCTTGTTGCTGGGCAACTGGCTCGATATGCTGCAGGTGATCTGACGGTTCTGCGCGAGTCGTCGGCAATCCGAGCCATGCGCCATCGTGTCTGGGTCATCAGTTGCGCCACAGTGGCTGGTGCACGCCTGGGGCTGGGAGAAGCGATCCCGCCTCCTAGCTCGATATGGACAAAAAAATAGGTAACGTCACACCAAAACCCCGCACACCCACAAACCCACACACCAACAGACTACACAACGACATCCATTTCTCACCCAAACAAGTGCATCCTAATGCCCTGTCATGGTTCCCGCTGTTTCCAAACAGTCCTTCAATATCTGAGGGACCTGGTCCACCCAACGGTTGATTGACCGTTGCTCCAGCCCGGCCCAGCCTCCCTGGGCCAGGTCTTTGACAATAGAGTCCTCCAAAAAAGGCCTATTTCGAACCGCCTGCTTCGGCCTCTGCCAGGCCTTTTCTATCGGTACAAAATCGAAGAGGGTAAGTGTGGCAATTGCCTGTGGCACGGGACCATGTGCTTCCCACTTTTAATCTCGCTGCCTTCCTCTGGCGATGGTGGATAGGGAGACCTTGGGTCGTACATGGTCACGGACGAGCATTGGGTCCGCCCCGACCGGGCGGCGGCCGTTGCGGCACAGGAACAGCGCTACGAGGATGGCTATAGGCGGGACAGTGTGTAGGGTTAAGACGGGGGATGGGCGGTGATAAGACGCGGTACGTTTGGGCAAAGATGGGGTTCGGGGGCGGTGGTGGGGGTGTGGGTAGATATCCATGGGGCAGCTAGGCATTATGAACTTCACTCCGCTCTCATGCCAAAATCGTCGTCAACGGCGAACACGGCGCTTGGGTGGGTGTCCTCACAGTCGACAAGCTGCTTGATGGTCACTGGTCGGAGGGTTTCGTGACTTCGGTATACGTGTTCGGTTCAGGAGGCGAGTCAAAGAGAGGGAGAGAGCGAGAGGATAATATGGGAGAAAAATTACCTTTATCTCGGCGCCGTTGTGGGTGGTGTGTTGGGGTGATGTCTTTGGCGAGCCGATGTGGTCTTCCCCGCCCAGGTCGCCGTTGCCTGTTTGTCGTGCCGGAGATGATGGCGAGAAGATGCGTTGTGAAGGTGATGATTTGGAGCACGCTGTCTCGATAATGCTCGATGAATCGTAGATAAAAACAACTGGACCAGTGATCCTCTAATTGCCCTCTCTCCGAGGTCGTTACATCTCCGCGAGCGCTACTCGGCGTCCAACCGGCCTTCGGCCACGCGCCGCTCGATCTCAGCAGCCATACGCCGTTCCATCTCAGCCATCTGTCGGTCTATCTCAATGCGCGCCTCGGCCACACGCCGCTCTGCTTCGTTGCGCGCCTCGGCCACACGCCGCTCTGCTTCGTTGCGCGCCTCGGCCACACGCCGCTCTGCTTCGTTGCGCGCCTCGGTCGCACGCCGCTCGGACTCGACACGCTCTTCGTTGCGCGCCTCGGCCACGCGCCGCTCGGACTCGACACGCTCTTTGTTGCGCGCCTCGGCCACGCGCCGCTCGGACTCGACACGCTCTTCGTTGCGCGCCTCGGCCACACGCCGCTCTGCGACCTCGTATAGGTTTGCTCTCTCATCACCAGGCTCTATTATGAACTTTGTCGGGCTATGCAGATGGCGAGCCTCACGGAAGATGGCCCCAAGTCGCTTATATGTAAGAGCGATCGTAGGGTTCCTACTAAAATATTAGATCTATCGTATAACCTGATATAGAGACGCAACAAACCTTATGATCCCAGTAGCCACCTCAGCAGTCGAGGGGCGATAAAAGGCTGCTGGTATACCGGGTGCCAGACCGATGAAGTCGGAGAGGTAGAGAGCGACTTGACCAGCTGGTTGTTGATCGAGATCATCATCGTAGAAGACGTCGGAATGTTGGACCCAGGAGCTTGAGGAACCGTCTGTAGCCAAGAGGCTAACCCATGCCTTCTTCATACCGGGGTATTGAAGATCAATGATGAGACCGACTTGGATCTTGCCATCCGATAAGTCGATATATTGGCGCGTCTTCCTTTCCACATGTTGCCGAGGCTCGCTCTACGAGACCTCGCAAACCAGTGACGGTAGGGTGCCTGCCTGCCCGAATGAAACATCGGCTTGCTTACAAATCTTGCTCTCATATTTTATAAGGAATGTGCCTCTCTCCTTAATTGACCGGATCAGGTGACGGATTTTAGGATCGTCCATTGTAGGTAGAGTAACCAACTCTGCAAGACTATCCTCGATATAGCGGCGGATACCAGCTTGAACCTGATAATGCAACTCGGACTCGCCCATTATGTCGAGATAGACCGTCTCGGACTTGTGATCGTACTCGAATCGGTGGATTTTTGGTTCGTCGCGTTTAGCCAGCCTGGCATCGAGTCGTTCGGGCAGCTCGTCCACTTGGCTTGCCTGCCAGCGGAAGCCGAGAGTCAACTGGCCGGCAAATTCGCAATTGTAGGCGTCCTGTCGGGTGTCGGAGATGCATTGGATGATCTCTTCAATCGTGGAAAAGTCTCGCATCACCTGTGAGTGCGAGGGGTCAGCAGGCTGCCATCAGTGCAAGAGAGGAAGAGAGAGTACCGGCTCAACACAATACTCGCTGCCGGACGAAGCGGCCGGCACCAGAAAGGCCGGCACAGTGGACGAATTTTGCGACGCCATTGCTAGTGCAGTCGACATCGCAATAGGAAGAAACGCATGCAGGCCCGGGTTTAAACTGTAAAGCGCCTCGTTCACACTCGTTTTGCGTTCGCTACGTCATATGTGGTCTGAGCGCAATTCGGATTTAGGATTGTTCCACCTCCGTTAGTCAAGAGAAAGCCACAAATCTCTCGCATCTTGGGGCCTCGCACAGCTGAGTGCCCTTCAGCAGGTGGAGTGTGCCCAGATGGTTCCCATTCCTTGTCCACACCCCTCCCTATCCAGTTTCCCTTGTCTCTGTGAATGCAGAGGTGCTGCGCGTGAGAGAGCCACTGCTCAGCCAAGGGACAACATTGACACGTTTATCATTGACGCATCTCGCGGCACTCACACGCCAACCAGGTGCCACCATAGTACAGCATCCTCCTCTTCCACACAAGAACTTCGTTCAAGTAAATCCTTGTACGATGCGGAACGGGGCGCGCTGCGTCGCGTCAGAAGTAATTTCCCCGCCACCGCCACAGCTTTCTTGCAGGGCGGGGTCCCCTCCTCTAACCTTGCAATTCCATCGTCGCTCTCGCTCACCCACTGCCACACCGCCGCTGCATTGTCGGTCGTACATACACGTGCGTCGTCGCAGGCCCATTGTCAGGCCCCGCGGCTGACAGCCGGTCCCGATTCTCTGCAGGTCGGTCTCGACGCAGACCCTGTCGTCGTATGCTGTGAGGAAAATTTCAAGATGTTTCCGTGATTCGGGGCATTTTGAATACAGCTGGAAAGCCAGCGAACATAGTAGATTGTCCAGGTGTTGCTTGTCTTTGTCGCGGAAGTCGAAGAAAAACTGAGGGCAAACGGACGAGTGGGGTCGGGCGTCGTCCAGATGATCAAGCATCGTCGAGCCGAGGACTGTCTTCCCACAGCCAGCCTTCGCCGCCCGTCTTTTTTTTTTTTTTTTTTTTCCGTCGTTCTCGTCGACACCACGAATGCACTGGCAGGGTCAGTCTGCTCCTCCAACAAGATGGACACACGATCAGCCCAGAATACGTCCCTGTCCGACGCATCCACCCGCCCTCTCCCCGAGCCTTCGGCAACATTCGACTCAGTCGTTGAGGCCGAGTTCAAAGTAAAGAAAGAAGACACCGAACGGCAGCTGGGCGACATAACCGCGGCATTGGGCAAAGATTTCTCTTTCTTTATCAAGCTGTACAAGAGCAGATATCAATCTCTTCTCAACTAGCACACTGCGTTGTTGGAAGACTTTTCCCGGAACCTCCCTGCTATCGCTAACGCCCGTCCCTGGGCGAAGCCTTGCGGTAGAGTTCCCGAGCGGATGCTCTTTGTGCTGAAAGATTTCACCTTCGAATCCTATTCTTCCACGTGCAGCGGCCGACCTCTTCTGCACGGGGATGGTGTCCCGACCCTCGGCATACCCCTGGCTCATCTATCGCCCACGCCCACGGGCGGCGACCAATCTAACACCGCGCCGCCGCCTGGCCCTATCGAAGACCCGCTTACCAACCCGTCCACACCCCGCTTGCGTTCTAGTTAGCGGTTGGCGCACGAATTTCCAAAGAAGCCTGTCTATCTCAGCTGCAAACCCCGTTGCCGATTCGGCCGCGATCTATTGCTCCATCCATCAGTAGATCGCATCTTCGGAAGGCCAGCCACCGCGTGCAATACCCCAACCATGTTCGCGAGGCGCCTCCGTTTGGTCCAGCAGGGCGAATGGGCAGGCTTTCAGTTCTAGGCCAGGCCCAGCAGTAACGTTATCCGTAGCACAAACGATAGAGAGGGTGGTTGTCCCGTTTGCCTCCAACTATTCTCAGCCTGGCACGATAAGGTTTGGACTATTAAAGCGCTATCTTGCTTAACTGAGAGTCAGGACCGTATACTGACATTGTTATAGAGGCGACAAAACCTACCTCTCTCGGTCCGAAAGATATCTATAAGTGATTTCCGGATATATATCGATTCGGAGAATAGCCGTTTAGCATATACCTGGCAAATTGTGGCCAGGCCGCACTAGGAACACCAGTCAGTACAAGTGGAAGAGAGCCCTAAGGCCAGGAGAGCACCGAGAGAGTACTGACGCTTTTCTTTTTCATTTTGCAAAAGACGTAGGCCCGTATGGCTCGAGCTTGGCCCGTATCTTTGACACTCTTCACTTTCCGCGTCCTGTTCTGACCCGAGGGCGAGGCGACTTGGGACTCTTCTTCGGCGTATATCTCTTATGGAGGTTGAGGGTGAGGATGATGTTCCGAGCTTGAATGTTGGAATCTTGTAGGAAGAGGGAGTCCGGGATAATCGGCCTGGCATGGAATGATGGGTCGATGGCTGTGCCGGGACTGTCAGATGATGGGTGTGCCTTGTTGCGAGTAACTAGAGAAAACATACGCTTCCGGTCGCCTCCGTTGGCGCCGTTCCCGCGGGGGGTCGCGGTCATCACGGTCACGCTCACAGTCATCCTTGATCCCGAGTAGGCCTTTCAATGACGCCTCCCGGTGTTTGACAGCCGAACCGCCCCTCAACCGCCATTTCTCCCCTTGCTGTTACCACGAGGCAACGTGAGAGCCGGGCAAAATGGTGTGCGGATTGATTGGGAGATAGAAGGCCGACCACTCCTCCTCCAACTTCCTCTCCAACGCATCCCTCTCATTTCTCATAGTATCTATCACATATGTCAACTCCTGAATACGGCGGCGAATATCCCAAATCTTCTTTACGCTGCCTCTCGTCGTTGGCGGCAGGAGTGGTTGGGGCTGGCGCGGTAGTATTAGGGTTTTACCAAGTTTGTCTTTCCCCGAGCTGGAGGTCGTCGAAGTATTGGCCCCAGTGCTTCTCCGTATCTTGCTTCAACTTGGCCACATGATGCGAGTAGTGACGGCGCTTAAGAACCGCGTTGGCCGTCTGGATCTCTTGGGACCGGTGATGGAGGAGATTGCTCCGGAGTGAGCTGGTCAATTCACGGGCGAGCATGTTCCGCCGGGTGGTGCGCTGCGAAAGCGCGGCTTGGTAGTGCATGCCCGCCGCCGTGGCGTTGATCGACTGTGGGGTGGAGCGCGGAATCTCGTAGTTGATGGGGCACATTGAGGAGGGCGTGCGCGTAGTGCACCTCTTCATCATCAAAGGTTCTTCATCCGAGTCATTTGGCGAAGCAACTAGAGAAGGGCCATCCAAGGTCGCCAAGCTGCGAGAGAGGGCTGATGTGTTCGCCGAGAGCATGAGCGTGATGAGGGACTGCCGGGATGGGAGTTTGTTGCTACAATCGATGTGTCGAAAGTCGATGTCTTCTTCGGCCATCGAGTTGCCGCTCTCTTCGGCGGACTCTTCCTCCCAGTCTTCATCATCATCGTCAAGAGCGCTCTCGTCGTAGTCGTCCTCTCGACCGGGTCCGGGGACAGACAGTCGCGATTGGCCCGATTGGCCTTGGTGCACTGGTGGCACGGACAGTTGCCGCTACACTTGATGCGACGCACATTGCAGCTATCACAGCTGAATCGTAGTGAGCGAGGCGCGCGTCGATGTTAGGAGCAGTTGCGTGTTGCGTGTTGCGTGTTGCGTGATGCGCTAGAGGCTGGAAGATGGGGGCCGGGGGTGAGGAGGCCGGGGGTGAGGAGGCCGGAGGTGAGGAGGCCGGGGGTGAGGAGGCCGGGGATGAGGCCGGGGAGGGTGCGGAGAGGGAGCATGGAAAAGAGGCAAAGGGAAAATTGGACATGTGTGATGAACTCACGCGGTAGCTACTCGCTTGCGCTCGCTCGGCGAAACCTTCTTCCTGCGGGGATTGACGGGCAAGCAGTGCGCCGGGCTTGCGTGCTTGTTATGCTTGTTGAACATACGGAGGGCAAAGCGAAACGGGACCTTGGTGAGCGAGATTGTAGGGCGGGCGCGCAGGGTTCCGGGTTCTCGAGCATATTCAACAAGGCTCAGCTGGGCTCAACTTGTCGCTAGCGAGTGATGGGAGAACCATTGGCTTTATACCCTGGAAAACAAAGGTTAACGTAGCTGATTTCATCGCGGCCGACCAATTAGCGCCGCATCGCCGCCGCCTTTTAGGCAAACAAGATGAACGAAGCAGGGGCTAGGGTCAAGGGGCTCGCATGGGGGCGGAAAAAGAGACAACTGAAGAGGGGGGCAGCGCTCGACGCGGCTCCGCGAGGAGCAGGCGCGTACTGTGTAAGTAATGAAAGGCCAGCCATTTTTGGTACTAGCTAGCTTGCCACTGCAGGTATGTACATACAGTACATACAAGCCTTCGGACCCCTGTTCCTGGCATGATATGAACCTAAACTTAGTAGCCCTCGTTCAGACTTCTGGGCAAAGGGGGATGTGGCAGCCCGAGGAGGACGCAACTTGGATGCGGCAGCCCGGGGAGCTCTTTGGGAATCTTGCTGGAGCTCTTCAAATCTACTGTAGCCTCTCGGTAAGCTAACATAAGGCATATAGTAGTTTCTCGCTGACAGTTTTAGCACAACAACGGGGTTCGTCTTCTGCCGCCCGACACGCGGTGGCTACGTCTATACTTCATCGCGTTCTTCATTGCCTTCGTGGGGCTTATTGGGGCGGTCTTTGTCCCTATCGACATCTGCCGCAAAAGTCCAACTTCTGCAGTGGCCACTCTGGCTTCTCTGCAGTTTATGGGCCAGTCTGGACACTAAACCTGGCAAGTTAGAGGCAGCACTAGGGCTTGGAAGAAAACGGGGTGGAAGTGGTGTCTTGTCACTGCGTTATCTGCGTTGCCTCTGGTGGCTAGCTGGGTGGCCTGGCCATTCTTTCGTTATAAGATGCATCTTCTGGTACGTGTTTGCTGAAATGCTCAGACAACCAGCGCTGGCTCTACAGGTTATTTGCTTTGCTTGCCAACCGATGGAGATGTTCTGGTATTATTTCCTTTTGGGAACGAAGTCAGAAGAACCCTATGTTGTTGCAACATTTTCGAGGCCGGAAACCCGGAACGACAACGCGAGTCACGTGGTTTTGGCTCCTCTAAACTGCCAAAGGAACTCTGGTCTTGAAGTGGACGACTTCACTTTCCGTTACGCAGGCACTTAGAGTGAGAGGAGCGGTTGGTTAGATGACTTGTCGGGCAAGGAAGAAAGTGGTGATGGAATCTGTGGTGTTGCGTGTGGAAGGCCGCGAGCTGTGTGGGTGGCGGTAGAAGTGGTAGGGCGCGAGCAACATCCCCCTATAGGCAGACCACCAGCCCACTCATGAAGCCAATCTCGGTTCCCAAAGCGGTAGTCTAAGGGGCATCGACTCTACCCAGCGTCTGGCTTTCGATAACAAGCCGGACTACTCGTACCTTCGCCGGCTTTTCTATCGCCTTTTTCGAGTGGAGGGGTTCGAACGTGACCATATCTTCGACTAGACTAAGAAGTTGTTTGACGAGATACAGAGTGAAGTACTATATTGACAGTGGCCACAGAGGGCAAGGATGTCAGGGAAAGGCCTACGATAGATAAGTCGGGCAGCTCCAAATCCACAGAGCTTGAAGAGAGATGTATAACAAGGAGGTCAGAGCAACGCACAAGCCACCTTCCAGACCGTCCTTCATACTACCTGGCGGGCCGGCTTCCGCTGCCGTTTCGGGGCGGGGCGAGGCAGTCCCACTGCTCGGATACTGTTCCTTCCACGCGGTGTAATCCCGATCAAATCGCTCCTCCACTTCCCTCTGGCATCTGCAGTCTTCGTAGAGGATCCCATGCTGGATGCTCACACGGCAGTCGAAGAATCGACTTTCTTCTTTCGTAATCTTGTCGTAGGAGAAGCTCACTTGCTGCCGCGTTTCGTTGACTATATACGCAAAGTCTTTAGCTACGGCGGTAAGGTACCTCTACTTAATCAGGGGGAGTTGCCGTCTACGATTTTTTTGAGACACTTCCTGTAGGCAATATGGTAGATTCGGCCGTTTCGTGAGAGGCCACCCTACGCAATACGTCCCTTATAGGCGGCCTTGGTTGGCCGCTTTATACCAATGCCGTCCTGCTCTATAGCTAGCGAAAAGGTGTTTCGGTGATGGGTCCTGCAACTGGAGATTTGGCCCGAAACCGAGTCACGTTTGCATGGAGTTTCCCGGATCTAACCCTGCCGAACATAAGGTACCTTGCCTATTTTGGAGATCTGTTCCAGTGGCTGAATCACCTTTCTTCAAGGAGCGGATGGCGAGACTTCGTTGTTGATACGGGTTGCAAAGCTAGCGTTGCCGCCACACACATGCGGCATGTACCAACTCGAGCCACATGGCCTATTAGCGACCTACCTTGGTGATGTCTGGAGCATGCGACCGCAGCTTTGGCCATGTGCGCAAAGCACGGCATTCTGAGATGGGTTTTGAGTGAGTGTATCAATAGGCGCGTACGCTACGTATGTGAAATTGAAAGAAAATAAATATTCCACACCCGATTGACCCAAAATCGCGCATTAGTTACAGACGTGAGACTTGCGTGGTATTAGGTTACATTCTACGGTCTAAACGCCAAAACCCATACTGACGAAAATATATACGTTTGAAATGGAATAAAAGGACAAATTCAGTCGTCTGGTTTGATACGTCCGACCCGGCCGCTCCGGCTTGAACCCCTACGACAACTCATGCACCTGGCCATCCCCTCTCTGCGTCGGTAGCTCGGCCATATGAGCAGGCTGCTGCTGCATGTGCATCTGCGGGCTGGGGTACGGGGCAAACGAGCTCTGCGGGCTATGGCTCGGCGGCGGCGGAGTTCCCATACCCATCCCCAGCCCCATCGCCTGCGGGGGGGCACCCATCTGCTGCATCTGCGGATTGAACATGGGCGGCGGGCTGTTGGACGGCGAGACGCTCATGTGGCTCATGTGGCTCATATGCGGCCCAGGCGGGCCCTGCATCGGGTTGATGGTGGACGCGCCCCCGGGCTTGACCATGCTGTAGCGGGGGTCAAAAGCGCCGGGCATGGCGGCCATGTCGGGCGGGGGCGTCTGGTGCGGATACGGGCCTTGGCCGGGGGGCGGCATGTAGCCTTGAGGTGGGGATGCTGCTGCTGGCGCAGCGACTGGGGTTCCAGCTGCGTTATGGCTTTTGCGTCGGAGGAGGAAGAAGATGGCGAGGCCGATGAGGCCAAGACCGGCTGGGATGCGGTCAGTTTCCATGGGAATTGAAAACACCAACCATCTTGGACAAGAACTTACCGACACCACCTACAACACCACCAACAATGGCACCGACAGGCGCGGGAGACGATGATTCAGAGTTGTCATTGGAATCGTCCTCGGAGCCCGAGCTCGAGGGCCCAGTGGTTTGGGCGGGAAACCGATTGCTACCGCCGTCGGTCGTAGAGGATGAGCCGGACGAGTCGGATGAGGGTTTCACGAGTGACAGGCTGCTGCGCGAAGAGCTCGAGGGAGATTTCCCGCCGAATGAGCTGAAGTACATGGTGTACGTCGTGGATACACTATCGCAGGTCGGGATGGTGTAGCCGGACAGGGAGTTTGTCGGGTCGGCATAGCTGAAGACCGCGCAGAATGGCAAATTGGAGTTGGAGCTGGCGGCATGTTAGCTACCATTTTCGGGTTGACGGAGGAGGGAGGCCTTTGTTCGCGGCGGTCTCGACGTACCAGTAGCGCGTCCGTTCCCTATCCATGGTCTTGGTGACGTCGGACGAGGTAAAGGGCATGCACGCCGTGTAGATCAGGCACGAGGTGGTCAAGCAGCAGCCTACAGCAGAGGATTCCGTGTTGTAGAGACATTGGGCGTCCGAGGCGGAGCAGACATAGCCCGACACTGCGTGGAGCGTTATTAGAGCCGGCGTTCGGCTTGGCTGAAAGAAGGAGAGTGCTAACTTGAATTTCCATCGACGTAGCCGCACGTATTGGTGTCGCGCTTGTGAAGTAGGCCTCTCGGGGCTGGGCGAGCCGTAAGCACACGCGGGGTGAGCCGAAGGTCGGCGTCCTTCAGGCTGGGGGCTGCTGTCTGGAGGGGGCCGGCTGGGTGCGGCTGCTCACGCCCCAGGCCGGCCGACACGGCGGGGAGCCAGGCTGAGGCGGCGACCAGCCAGCGGAGACTCATGACGGCCATGTTGGGCTTGTCCTAGTTACCTCGGCCGTTTCTGGGTTTGTAGTTGACGGTAACTTTGTGTGAAGGGCGACGGCAGCGGGAAGGGGAAGAAATTGAGTTCGTCGGAAGAGCGCGACCAGGGCAGCAGCAGCACTTAAACGGCCACCCCATTGTTGCCCGTATTTTTCCCACCCCTGCAGGCCATTGCATCCTTCGGCCCAGACGACCGCGAACATCCCAGCGTCTTCATCGCGCACCATGCCCGTTTCGCGATGCGCCAAGACAGAAAGAAAGTGATGATCGCTGGGGCCACCACAACGCGCTAGCGATATTAGGCTCAGCCGCACCCGCCAAGCATGCGACAGGGCCCACGAGGTCCCCCGACGGAACTGGTGTGGCACGGCACACAGGGCTCGGGCAGCACCAGCCGCCGAGGGCAAACGTTCAGCGGATGGCGGACTGGTCGAGACTCGATGTCTTGCATTTCAGGCTCAGGCCGTCTCTGTCGTGCAGCAGCCTTAGTGCAGTATGCAAGACTTCCACGTTGGCTTGACGTCTCGGCATGGTCTAGAAAGTTGCCTACCGCCTAACTAATCCCCACAACGCAGGGTCAAGAAAAGACGGGTGAGGTCGAACTATTCGTAGCGCGGCAGCCTTCGTCGCCAGAGTGGGACCCAATTCCCACAACCCCCCGTTCCTGACTGGGGGCTTGGGACCGAAAAAGCTCAGCTTGCGACCCTGCCCTGCCGCTCGGCCTATCTTCCCTCCGCGGACTGGACCACCTCACGGCTCGCATTCACGGCGAAGTAATGTTAGCTACGCCATCCTGCTCTTCGCGGATTCGGTGCTTTGAAACCGTTGCCATGATGACGGTGTCTGTGGCGTTTCTCGGGTAGCTCTCCCGTCGGCAGGAAGCGCAAAGCAGATGCATGGTGCACCAGAGAACGTTGAGAAAATACGGTACGTGTAATTGCTGATTGAAACGATCTGGCCTGGCTCACGTGGGCTTTGACTTCGGGGCCCATTCCCTGACCTCACGCTAAGCCTCGGGTTAGGGTTGGATGTTGCACATCGAAACCGCTGCTTCTGGCAGGCGCAGCTGCCTGCGTGTCCTGGTGCATTATATCGTCATTCTGCAACGGTAGGGCTGGAGCGGGATGCAGTGGCGATGCTACCCCTTCCATCTCGGCGGGTACAGCTGCTGGACCACGAAATGATGACGGTTCGACGACTCTTATCTGCGCTGCAGGTCCCACACGCATTTATAGGTTGTTGACCTTTACAAGCTCCGGGATATATTCGCCGCCTAGCTCTGTCGATTCGTCTACACTTCAAATTCCAGGCATTCTGCCGTCGCCGGCCTCTGCGGAGTCGCACGTCCATCCTTCTTCCGCCGATACGTGAACAAGAGCCGACTGATGGATAGCAGCCAGGCCGTCGGTGTTTCTCACACCGCCTCGGGCTATGACGCCGACGGGGCGGATACCCTCGGACTTTGAACTTGCCGTCGGCTATGAATCCTATGATGGGCGATGACTAGGGTTCTGTGGACTCTTTCAGAGCTCGGCTATAAGAACGCTTACCGGCTGCCCCTTTCGATACCAGTTTTCCATCGCATCAGTCGTCGCATACGCCGCGGCGGCAGCAAAGATGAGATGACCAAGTATTTATTGCTGGCGGGTGTATTTTGGCTAATAAATGGACAGTCCATTCCTTCAAATCGCCATTGTGAACATCTCCCCCGCTGCTTGAATATCAATGGCGCTTGCTTCCCCTGACAACATGACCGGCACAAAACACGTCTGGACCGCCTTATTCAGGTGCGTAAGAGGAAAGGCGTGGAGTTGAGAACGCCACCATGGGATCTTCATACGGTGCTAGGTCAGGGATAAAGACGTAACTGTACAGTGTGCCATTCTTAAGCCCCCTTTCCGTCCGTTGTGTCAGCCCTGATTCCTGAGGATGTTCTTTGTCGCAATCTCAACCATTTAGCCCCAGTCTTTCTGAGTAATAGCCAAGACCCGGCTCTCCAGCTCACCCTCATCTCCCAATCATTCATGTACTCCTAACACGGCATGTGTGTGACATTACGATCCCCAGCCTTGCGTTTGAAGAGCATCGCGTCTCATGGACCTCGATACTACAGCACGATACAGTGTCGAATTGGTGTCTCCCACGACGCCCGTCTACAAGTCGGAACAGGAAGACGTTACGCTGCTGCCAGGAGGCTCATTGTCTGACCCGGAAAAATCGAGACGAGGCGAGAACCTTGGCAATATAAACCCAGTCCGCCAGCTCCTGGCTGCTCTCACTCTTTTGTCGAGCCTTCTCGCGGCCGCGGGGTGGATATTGTACTGGTGCGCTTTGCCAGGTCTCCCCCTGGCTGGGGAGATCAACGGACTGGTACCCGAATGTGAAATCACCGAGCCCCTCTTGTCATGGCTCTTTCTGCGCTCCGCTGACAATTGGTACCAGTCCCAGTGCGACGGGTGCTCTTTGACGAGGATCCACTGTCGACACCGGATCACAAAACCGCCGAGTCCATAAATGCCACGTATGACCACTGGGTCTCTTTTATGCCTGGTAAGAAAAGCGTCTTGTTGGCAGTTTGCAACTCGAGTAGGTAGTGGGATGCCTTGATGGCTGACTGCTCGTAGTTGGGAACGGCTTCATGCCCGTGGAGCACAATGGCAACCACATTCTGCCGCCACCAATGATTAGCGTGGTGAATGGGCTGGAATATGAGTCCTATTCGATAGCAGTATTTCACCAACTCCACTGCCTGGTGAGACCCTGTCAATCGCTATCAAACACACCTAGTGCGCTGGTTCTGACCCGGTTACCACGACTTTAGCACAGCGTCATGAAGATGTGGAACAAGGTGAACGACGAACTCGAGTTGGCAAAGCGAGGCCAGCTACAAAACCGCGTTGATACCGAAGAAGTCCCTCACCACGACCCGCGACGCCACGTCGACCACTGCTTCCGCTACCTGCGACAATCGATTGTGTGCTGTGCGGACACGGCTTTGGAGGGGCAGAATCCGAGAGTCAACACACCGGACACGGATGGAACTGGGGCAACGCATTTGTGCAAAGACTTTGAGCAGGTGAAGGGGTGGGCGCAGAAACACAGATTGAGAGACTCACACTGGATTTAGTTGGAGGAACGATACGAACCAACCGCCACTATTAGGTTTCTTATATTCATTCGCAGAATTGGCCTAGGCGAGTAAGCAGTGTCCGGCAAGTCAGTGCGGGATTTTTTCTTTTTTATAAATAAAAAGGAAATGCCAGCTCGTCGTGAGGCCTAATTAAAGTTTTGGCCCCTGCGTTTGTTTACCAGGTAGGTATCTTCACCACCGCACTCCGCCTAATTTAATTAGCATGCCGCAACATGGATTTCGTGCTAGATTTGGCAGTTCAACCGCGGCACACGTACTCGCTACAGTGGGAGTTGTCTGTCGCTGCTGGGCACGGTGGCCTATCCCTTGCGCATGGCCCTGGAGAAGTCCTGAACAAGGGCCTGACAACACACACCAATGCTGTCCTCCGATACAGCCTGAAAACCAAGGAAGGCGCTAGAGGTCTCGATGATGTTCAGGAGAGCATTTTGGTGTTGATGCTCTCGGTCTATGTACATACCTGGTAGGTGGCCCTTTAATTTGCGCCCTTGGCAAGCAAGCGAATAATTGATTACTAATTACCGCAGTTATAGTACATTCATGATGGTAGCTGACACTACCCAGGCACGGAATGGGATTCAGAACGGGTACATACATATGGAAGCACCAGGCCTGCGGCCTGCAGCCAGATAGGAAAAATCCGAGAATGTTGTGCAGCAGCTTTACGCAACAAACGGTTTCAACCTCCCTTTCCATCAGTATTGCCTGTGATACTGACACCCGTCGCCTACCTGACCGAGGAACTCGGTCTGCTGATTTCGCACATGTCGTACTGCGATAGTGATTGGAGAGAGAAGGGGCGATGATGCAGTGACCCCATCAGTTGGCATCGTTGCCGCAGGATTGAACATGCACAATTGTGGAAGGGAAGGCACCGAGGCAACGGCCTGGACTTTTTTGCGTCATTCCAATTGGCGGAAAGCGTTTTGTCTGGCAGGCTGCAGTGGCGCACAGGCTGAAACCTGGCTAATAACGAGAGCGCTGTGCCGCCGATTTCGTCCACAATTGTGGGTTGGCAAACCTTGGGCAAACGTTTTGTTTCGGCCCACAACTGTGGACGAGTTTGGTGCAGGGCATTCGTACTCATTCCACAATTGTGGACGGAAACTGCTTGGGGACGCTGCTCATTTATATTGAAAGGCGGCTGCAAACACAATCCTCTCAATCCATTATATAATCCGCTACACCTTTTGTCCTGAATCTGTCATGCGGCTCAGGAACGCCAAAAAAACAACCGCCAAAGATGTGTGAGCCTCGTCTCTGCAAGACAGACATCGACGACAACATGCTCTTCTTTGACGACTTGCCCGCCAAACCCGCCTGCCTTGCAGATGGACACGCCTTGCAAGCCGCTGTGCAAACTTTGGCTGCGCAGTGCCTCCAAGCATACAACACAGCGAGGCCCACGACAGCCGCCTCACAACCACCCATTCACGCGATGAAGCAGCTCTCGCTCAGCCCGAAGCCCTGCCGCCACACCCGGCACCGAAACAACAGCAACGGCGCTAAAACCAAAACCCACGGGGCGGCGCCACGCGATGCAATGGCGTGTCCCTTCTACAAGCGCAATCCCCAACGCTACCACTCGTGCTCCTGGGCCGTCCACATCCGCAACACCCGCAGCGCCAAACAGCACGTCGTCACCGACCACCCCGCGCCCATATACTGTCCCATTTGCTCATCCCACTTCCCCTCCGCCGTCGCGCGGGACCGGCATGTCCGCGCCCGCTCCTGCACCAAGCGGGAATTGGCGGTTGAATCGCTCGAGGGCGCGACCGAGGACCAGGTTGGGAAGCTCCTGCAGCGCGACGCGGGCAAAAAGCCCCGCCCCATGCGTGACAGCGACGACGACGACAACGACGATGAGAGTTGGTTCCGGATGTGGGATGTTTTGTTCCCCGGGGTGGAAAGACCGAAGACGGCATATATGTCGTCGCCGAGGGAGAGGGAGGTTCTCGCGCTGCGCAGGTTCTGGAGAAGGGCTGGGCCGGGGGTGGTAAAGGGACTTTTGGGGGCGGGTGCGGATGAGGCGACGCTGGAGGCGGTGGGGGCATCTATTTTGCAGAGCATGGTTGAACAGGCGGGGTTGTAGGGTACATACATACCTTACGGTACTATGAATGTGAGTGCGACTCCGCTGGGCGGCCTGATTTTGGAGGAGATCACTGGGAATAAATGTGCCCCAAGAAAGGAGCAAGGCATTTCTACAAGGCGTTTGAGTGATTACACGAGGCGTAATGACGTCACATTTTGCGGGAGGCAATGGTGCGGGAGAAGAAAGGAAATAGTAAACATTTGCGACATCTAAATCTTCAATCAAGGAATGTCGAGGGTGGGGGTTATGACAGCACAGAATCCGAATGATGCTCGGGCCGTCAAGGGTTGTTGGTCAAGGTGGCTTGGAAGAGCCACCAGAATTTCACCAAGACTGCCTGACCCAGTCGTGCTGTGCCCTCCCTGTGGCATTCCTCAGCCAAACAGGAAAAGAAAAGCAAAAGAAGAAGAAGAAAAGAAGAAAAAAAACGTCGCTCTTTCCAATCAAATTGAAGCACAATCATTATCCCTCGTCGGCGTTGTTTAGGGTGGCCGGGGTAGCGGGGGCAGTGTTGTTGTTATTACCGAGACCGAGAATTCCGGCGGGATCATTGTCGCCGTAATAAAAACCCGTGGCGACGGCCGCGTCGTTATCGCCCTGATCCAGAATTCCCTGGGCGATGAGAAACTCCGGGTCAAACCAGGGATGCGGGTCAAAGCGCTGCGGCGGGGGGTTGGTGGGCGAAGGGGCATTGGCGGCTTCGGCGGCCTGAGCAGCGGCGCCCGGGACGGCTGCGGTAGCCGCAGTGCCCGGATCCAGGTCGAGCGCCGGCGCGGCGCGGCCATTGATGCCGGCGTTAAGGGCGAGGAGGCTGGTCAGGAGGGTCTTCACCACGGCGGTGCATCCCGCTTGGTATGTGACGTGGAGGTGGTTGGCCAGAAGACCCGCAGCCGCCTCGGCTGCCTTGTCGCAGAGGGCCTGCGCATGCGCGTTCCAATGCTCCCAGACCATGCCGATATACTCTTCGACGTAGTCGCCCATGAGGGCTGAAAGCGGGCGAGGAATGTCCGGGAACAAGATGTCCCAGATCTCCATCCACTGTTCATTGGTGCTGAGCTTGCGGTTCGCACGACGTTCGAGCAGCGTCATCTGGTTCGAGTCGAGGCCCTGGATCTTGAAGCCACCGGGCGGCGCGACGCACTCTCCGGCCCGAACATGGCCGTCCCGCGCCGCCGCGTCGGCGAAGTTGCGGTAGCCGCAGATGGGACAGTACAGCGGGAGACGGTGATGCTCTCGAAGGTGCGCCTTGACGTCCTTGATGCGTTTGAGCTTCCGGCCGGCGCATGCCTCGTGGAGCATGCGGTCGTGCCTGTAGTAGGGGCAACAGAAGCAGCGGTCCTCGTCGCCTTCGATGGGAGCGGTAGTGGGAGCCTGCGCGCTGCTGGAAGCCATGGCGGAACGCTGCCCGTGCGTATGTATGTAATATGTACTGTAATAAGCCGCCCGAGGGAGAAGACGTGGTCGGCTGGTGACAATGCCTTTGTTGAACTGCAAAAATGTCTCGCGAGCGCAATCGAGTGCTTGTGACGTTGTGTGAGCAAAGCCGTGGCAGCGATAGAAAAGGTTCGCAATTCTTTGACAATGTAGGGCTCTGCGGGGGGGGGGGTGGGAAACGGGACGGCTTCGATTTTGTTCTTGAGAGCAAACGCGCAACTCTGCCTTACAGCTCTCACCCTGCGAGCCAGCAGCCAGAGGCATCGTCGCTGCGGCAGAATGCGGCAGGGGGGCAACGTGCCGACATGACGTTGGATTGGCTGTTCGAGCCCCAGCGAGTCCCAATTGGGCAATCTGCGGACAGGGGTTGTGTGGTCAAAAACCAGTCAGTCGGTCCAAAAGAGGCGCAGCCGAAAGGCGAGCATCTGCGTTTCGAAAATTCATGAATTCGCTCACAACGCCTAACTTTCCCCACATCAGGGCCAAGGGGGGGGGAGAGGGGCGTCCTGCACTCGCACGCCGAAGACATCTTCCGCGCCAGCCAGTTGAAACCACACCATTGTATATGCTCTCCTCAAGTGACGAAAGCGTGAAAGACTCACAGGTTCGAATGTAAAGAGCATCATCTCCCGCATCGCCTCCAGAACTCGGTTGCCTGGATGCGCCCTTCTAACAAATATCTAGAATGAGCACCCGTCGCACATCCGGATCTCGCCACAATGAACAACCACCGAAACGACGTCGTTTGGCGTCCCCCCGAGACTATGGCGACGACGGCGGCGGCCACCGTCCGGGAAGCAGGAATCTGGCATGCCACTTCTACAAGCGCTTTCCGACCCACTTCACGCGCTGCCTGTTCCGCAACCACCTCACTTCAACAAGCTTCACCGTCCAGCATATATATCGATGCCACAGCCAACATTGCAGCCGGGCCTTTGGGGAGGCGACCGAGCGGGACGGACACCTGCGGCAGCAAACATACCAAGAAGCGAGCCCGCCTCGGAGAAACCTCGACTGTGGCCGTGAAGGCCTCGACCGACGTCGGCTCGTCGAACTCGACCAGCGGCCCCGACGTGGCCTGACGGAAATAGAGCGTTGGTACGCCATTTGGGATATCATCTTCCCCAGCACACCCCGGCCCGAGTCGCCATACGTCAGCAGCCCCGAGGATGAAATTCTGTGCATTACGCGCCGGGCCATTAAACTTGTCTGCCCTCCCGGCAACTGCCCGCAGTTGCTAGATCACATGAATTGGTCAACCATATCCTCAGCCTTGGAGACCACGAGCTCCGACCAGTCGTCCGATCACACCCCCAGTGAACCCGACTCGCTCCCCTTATCCGGGCCCCCAACTCCACCTACCCCTCTGGGGTTGGAGCTATTCTACTTGGACCAGTTTCAGAACCAACCGCCTATGGTGCAGCACAGTGGTCCTCTCTTGGATTCATACTTGAACCCATACGAGGACCACCTGACTGCGGCCCCGCCTCTTGATGTTGGGCACCCCGATCACTATTTTTTCGCGCCCGGGTTCAACTTCCATGGCGTGGAGAAATACCCTTCCGGCGATGGTCTAATACCAGAATTAGCCGAATTTGACTGATCGTGGGTTTAGGTAGAACTCTTACGTTGGATGTATTTAGAAGTTATTATTTTAGACAGATGTAATGAGAAGTCTGATGAAGTATCCTTGTTACAAATGGACTGATTGCGTGAACTAAAGTCCTATTGAGCTACAGGGAACTGCTCTGTACGACCTTGCATGAGAAGAAAATTTGGCTATGCTCTTCCAGTATTACTTAGCCGTTGATCAGTGTATATATCGCGTAGATGTTGGCTTATGCCCTCCCCGACTGCCCAGGGTGACTTCTTTCTGGGAAACGTCTCTCTCTGAAGGCATTCTACAAGGCTGAGCGACAAGAGAAGGAACGGAGCCTTTTATTCTACCAAAGCGAAAAATGCTATTCAATTTTGAGTCAGAGAGTGTCCCTGTCACAAAGCTCCTTGACAACGAAAATAGTCTGCCAGGACACTTACTTGGTGTGTAGACTCACCTTTGCTGTTCCCAATTACAGAAGCGCACAGTAATCCCTCCCGAAGCCCCTTCTTCATGCGGACCACTGCCAGCGCCAAGCCATCAAACGCCTTCCGAGTCCAACGACACTCGCCCATATTGGACGTTGCTGTCGGGAGAAGAACCGGATGGGAGCTGACGCTTGAACCCCTTGATGAAGTCGTGGCTGAAAAGAAGATTCATGACTTCAGAGTCTCGTAGGATAGGCAGGAAGTCCGGCTTGAGATACCTCGAGTGAATTTCTCGCGTTTGCTGAAGCTGGTACGCTCGCAGCGAGCCGGCGCGGACACGGCGGGCGAGGGGTTGCTAGTGTGTGCTACTCCAAGCAAGGGGTTGAATATTAGCAAGAAGAACAAGAACAGGGTGATAAGGCTGTGGATGAGGGATGGCATGAATGCCAGAGGTTGGACGGGATGGGGCCGTGTTAGATGAAGAGTGCGGCATGATGGTCACATATAATGCCTCCGCGCTCCCCGGAACCTTGCGAGGCTGACAGATCTGTAGATTGCTAGATGTAGATGTGCTGCTTATTAGTAGGCCGAGAGACGAGGCATGGATCCCATCCTGACGACAAATAGCCGGGTCGTCCGAGTGTAACACCCCGCCTCAACAATCAGCGCCCATAACACAATGCCCCAGAGCTAATCTTCCACAGCTCGCGGCAGTAAAAAGTCAAGAGGGCGCAGGGGCCTCTCGTACCCGATAGAGTCGTTCTACGCCCCGTTTCACTTTTAGTTACCTTTATATTGATTGGATAGTCCATAGTCCGGTTATGACCAAATGACAGCAACCTGCATCAGTGCGCTTTTGGCACGGGGGCAAGTACCTAGGTAATTACCTGATGAAAGAGTGTCGATAGTGCTGATTCCACCGGTAACTGCTAGAAGGAAATTCGTAGCTATAAATGAGCAGAGACTGGAAAAAGTTGTTTTGCTAGGGTTCTAGACTTCCATGGTTCCCGTCTCAAATCACATGGATTTCAAGCACATATACGTGGGCAAATATTTACCTAGCAAAACAAAACAAAAGAGCATTTTCTTTTGTGGCATCCTTTATTAAGATTCCCCATATCTGCTTTCGCCGACTGGATTTTTATTAGGCAAACATCCAGCTGAACGTCGACACCATGAAGGGAATCCCATCGGTTTTCGGCGTCTTGTTGACACTCGCCCACAAGGGCCTTGGCAACCTCGATGTCGTCAGCCTTCGTGCTTCGAGCGGTGCAACCATCGTGGAAGCTTCAGCCACACTCGTCCTCCCAAGTACCCCTGGTTCCATCACGGGAGATATGGCCTTGTGGAGCGCCATCCAGCTAAACAAGGACTTTCTCCAAGGGGTGACTGAAAATGCACCCCCTGGCCTTGGTTACTGCCCAAATCTCGGGAAGAATTGGTGCAACTTCGCATATGCCCTCACACCAGGCGCCAAAAACGGCACGCCGGTGATTGCCGCTTCTGGAGCTGAAGTTCGAACGCACTGTAAAGACTTAGACCATTGGCCCTTGTCGGTATTGTAACTGACCGTGTTCCTACAGATAAGCTGAACTCAAGCACGCAGCTGTGGGACCAGGATCTCTACGTCGACGGCCAGCTGGAGTCTAGCATCTCTACGAGTACGTCACGCAAGTCTAACGTAGCGGCTCATCGAGTTGCAGGCAGGGCTAAGTGCATTTTCACAGGCAAGGGACAGAAGGGCAATATCTTCTATCTTTCAATGGAGTGTGCGGCTGGCACTTGCGCCAAAGTTCCAGAGCATAGTAAGTTCCCTATGATGAAACCATGCGGTGACATTTAAGAGTGTGCGCTAAGCGAAGGATCTGCAGCCTGGAAGGATATATCCATTAAGCTTAGCAACCCCGATTCGAATTTCGGACATGCTGGAAGCTGGAACTATGGAGCCACCGGCGGAGCTATGTCGACCCCAGATGGTGGTAAGACCTGGACTTTCACCATGCTGAGCATCCCTAGCACCTCGTTTTAACTTCGAAAACTCTACGATCGGTCCGGTCCGTTCGATCCGATTCGATCGGTTTGAAGCACACGCACCTACTGGTTGGTTTCGCTTATGTCGATAGGTTGACGAACAATGGAGCCATTGACAAGGGTCACATATTGATGGCGTTAACATTGAGCTCACGCAAGCTTCGTTGGGGTATTTAGCGCATCACAGCGCTGGGTTTCTCGACGGCTATGATTGACGTATTCCTTGGGTGAGTGACCGAAGATGGACGTCGATAGGGGTTTGTTCGACGTCTCCGCAAGATCGGTCCCTCGGTGGGGCATTGTGAGAAACAGCCAGTTCACGACCCTAAAATCGACACCATGCATTTCCCTTTCTTTTTTTCCACCATCAATTCATATTCATCGTGTCCCATAACTTTACAAGTAGTTTAGTTCTGGGAGTCTTACTTTCGAGTATTAATCTTTCTCCTATCATAAACCCAATCCTAGAGCGTTCTGCTCTACGATATGTTATTTAACACAAGGTACCCCGTTACCCCGTTAATTACCCCGTACACAGGTTGTAACAGGTGGTTGATTGCTTGTGTGTATGTGTTCGCTTAATCACCGACCCGACCAAGGCGACTGATCTCAACTCTTCCATCTTCCTCGACGATACTCTTCATACGCACAGCAGCCTGATCGGCCGCCTCATGGGAATCCCCCTTCAGCTCCAGTGCGAGCTCCTCGAAGCGTTTCAGCCAAAGCCACCACCTAGCCATGCTCAAACTGACCCCTGGGTGCCTTCTCTCCTTGTACAGCGTTCTAGGAGCTAGCGCCTTTACTTCGAAATGCGACCAGTGTATTAGTAGCGAAGGCGTTGAGGTAAATCTGCTCGGCGACTAGCTTGGGGTCTAGCGTCTCGGACTCGTCCTTCTCATTACCTTGGTTGTCGAAGGGCCCTGGAAAATATTAGGTTAGATTTTGTCTGGTAATACCCACGGATAAAAGGTTGAATAGAGTTGGTATACGCACCGACCCATGCTTTTCTTACAAGCGCTAATATCGGAGGGAGATCTCTCCAGATACGGCGGTCTCTCTATTTTACATGTCTTACTGAGTATAGCGAACCAAATGAAGGAGATCGCACATACACCCCACAGGGACAGCGATCCTGTCGCTCGCAGACGTAGCTCCTCTAGGAGCGTCACGACCGAATTCTGCTCGGCCATTGCTATGGTACCTTCGGGACCGGCGATCGTCGATGGGGGAGCCATAAATAAGTATGGACCAGGTCTTGCGCCGACGCCGCTGGCGATAGCGTACCCCAGGGAGCCCCCAACGCAAGGGCATAAGATGCCCAGCGGGTTACCCGAAGGGCAAGGTATATACCCATTGTACCTTTGGGGATATGCGCGCCGCCAACTCGCCCACACAGCCTTCTGCCGCATCTCCTGCTTGCAAACAGACCCAGGCCCGTCCCCATAGCCGAAGGCTCGCATCACAGAGGCAACTGCTACCTGCTCGTTATGCATCTCGTTGAGAGACTTGACCAACCGGTGGATATCAGCTCGATCGCTAAGGAGATAGCTTTTGGCGGTGAGATTGCTAGATTCAACTGGATATGATGCCATTGCGCTAAAGTTCCTATATCTCTTCGTGTAATAATAGGCCCATTGCTCACGGCAAGGCATCCATTGCTTCGCGATATACCGAAGAATTAGTTGTTGGTCTGAGAACGCCATCTTCAACGCCTCCTAAGCGTGGTAGAATAATTGCTTATCTCTGGCGTATACTATCTTGCGGAACATATCGTGAACCCCTCGAGGATCGTGTGTAAACACTTTAGGTGTTTTTGTTGTTGCTCCATCTCCATCTCCATCTCCATCTCCATCTCCATCCCTATCTGCAACTTGTTGATCAGGGCGTCTGGCGAGGGCGGCTCTCTCAGATTGGGAGAGAGGTTCATCGACGAACTCTTCGTCTTCAGAATCAGGTTCTTGAGCGCCTTTGAACTTTTTGCTCGCGTTGAGGCGAACGTTCTCAAGGATGTGGAATACGTAGATCTGTTGTTGGGTATTGTTAAATATTTCGCTGAGCGCAGCTTTTATCTCTTTGCGGTGGTCTGTGACGGTTACGAGAGGCTCTCGAATACCCTCCTCCTCTCGAATCTCCTTAGCTGCCTGTAAAAGAAAGTCAAATGACACTTTCTTCTCGTTGTTGGTAAAGCCGAATATTGAGTTGAAGACTTTGGTTCGTTGCTTTAAGGGATATAACTTGGAATAGTGGCAGGCCTTGTAGGCTCGTCTTCTTTGGAAGCGAGAGACGCATCGGAGGCATTGGAATCATCGACTGAGTCCCCGGAATTGCTGGCAGTTTGGCTATGCGTGCTAGGCTGGTGTGGACTGCCACGATGGCTCTCAATTGGGCCGTCGGATAGGCTGAGAATCCACCCCATTCAGACTCGCGTCGCCCTGGCTGCGCGGCGCCGTGTTGCTGCCGTCGGTGGTTGGCGCTGCCGGCATGGCGTAACTGAGCGCTGTAGGGTCCGCAATTAGTGATATTCAGCTAATCAGGGCGTAGGGGTTACTGAGGCCTCTTCGTGGTGGCCCACTCAACCACTTTTGCCACCACTGCACCTGCCTACCTACATAGGTTTTCAGGCGGCAAACTTTTGTTCTCCGAGTCAAAGTTCTGATCATAAATTGCCAGCACTGCTCTTCCTTCTCTCCACCAAATTGGAGGATTTCTGCAACACAGCTCTCCTAGGTTACGACGAAAAGACGCATTGCCGATCGCGAGAATGCAAGAACCGGATTGGAACGGCATGCTAGCCGAGTTTCTCGGACGAGACTCGACTACTCCCATCCGCCGCGACGCCCTTCGCCGCATCTTAGAGACCGACCCGGAGCAGGAGCCGACCAAGCACCTTTTACCCGTCGATGAGGCAGAAACAAAGCTCAAATTACTCCGGACATTGAAGCGTTACTGGGAAGTTCACTTCCCTGAGCTCACTGGACAGCCCCGCGATCATTACAAGCCCCTCCATCAAGTAGTCATCGCCACCGTGATGATGATGGATATCAAAAGGGCCCGGGGAATGATGGGACCCGGTGTGTCGTTGGATGATCGCCAATACATCATAAGCGGGTTTCTCAGAGACTTGATGGTTATGCCCTGCTTTATCAAGAAGGGTAACTGCCCTAGCAAGTATCTCCTCCTACTAATGAGCCATCTAACACAACTCGAGTTAGTCATGGCCAAGCAACCGAGCAACTATGAAACCTCTCTCCTCGCCATAGCGGAACCACCCATCCAACCTCTTGATACTCGGTTACATGAAATCCAGCGCAAACAAGAGCACTCGAGCGAAAGCTGCGAAGACAAGGCCCCACAGTTGGGGCCGAAGAAGTCAAAGGGGTCGCTGAAAAATAAAGCGAAGGACAAATCGGACAAACAGAAAATCGGCCACAATCTGATACGATACGAGGCTGCGAAAGCCGAGCGCGCCATGCTCGATAATCATCGCTGCGTCGTCCTTGGTACAGGAGACCCCCAGATTTGTCACATCGTCCCATTCAGTGTCAACGATAAGGAGCAGTCCCGAGTCGAGTTCAGGAAATACCTCGCGGTGGCAGCTACCTGCATCTATTACGAAAGCCCAGAACTGGCTAGCGACCCAGACACCGTCCCGGAGGATGTGGATGTAAGTGATGTAAAGGAGAACTTCACTGATGACGACATGGACGAGGATTTCGATTCGATGGGTGAAACCGGAGACGATGAAGATATGCCCTCGCCGGTCGATTTATGGGCTATTCACTGTCGCAAGATTTTTTCGTTGAAGATAGGGGTCAGTGACAGATCATGGAACGAGATCAGTGTGAACAGTCAGCTTCACATTTGGTGGAGCCTGGCCTACTTCGCGTTCGAGCCGCTCGGTATCGACGGGACGATCACCAAGGGCTTAGACCCGAGTGGAATTACTAAGCACTACACTCGGGTCAAGCTGCAATTCCATTGGATGCCGCGCCGCAAGGACATAGGCTCGATCGCGACACCCCTCGACCTCTCCACGAACACACGCCCGCAGGATTTTTCGGATCTATATAATAAGACGTACGGCGACCTAGAGACCAACGAGCTGAACCCGGTCTTCGCTCAAGATCGGCAAAGTTCGGTTTCCCACTGTGTTCAGACAGGAGACATTTTTTATGTCAAGGTTGAGCACCGGTACGCCGAGCGAATGCTTTCGGCCTTCCGGATCCAGTGGGCAGCGATAAAGATTTTGTCGCTGGCGGGTGGTGCGGAGTCCTTGGATGATGTGGGAGACTCTCCGGATTATTTGGATGAGAATCTCAACTGGATGGGTGACGTGAAGAGGGCAATGACCGCATCGGATTTGTTCAAGACGTGGGAGGACTAGGAGACTCCCACGACAACTCCAGTGGATGAACCGCATACCTCGGACAAGAGAAAGGCGCCGGAACAAAGTCAGCCTGCCAACCCCGGCCCTGCCACCGTGACACCCCCCCCTGGACTACTTTCCACTGGTAGGGAGGGGCGGGGGGATGGTCAATCCAGCGGGGATGACTCGGGAAAGAGCTGCTTGGGTGGAGACCCCAAAACAAAGGAGTTATCCTCCCTTCTACCAGTTGTGTCGCAGACAGGCACCGTCATAGTAAGCGTACCAACGCTTGCGAATCAACCCCCAACGCTACTGGCAAGCGGCCCCGAAATTGCCCAGTACGGAAAGGAGCCTGAGGGTTCGCGCCAAGATTCCTCAGTGGGTGCCATTGCCTCTACGACATCCAAATCCAGAAAGGGCTCGAAGTGGAGAAGGTTATCCGTGTTTGGAGTTGGGCAATCCGGCGCTGAAGGCGCCATTCTCAGAGATCCCAGCCTCGTGGGCGAGTCCAGTGTCACCGCGGAACGACGTGAAGCCTCTGGATCATGGAGGCTGAAAGTCAGCAGGACGGGGACAATACTTGGGAGATCGAAACCTGTCCTCCTTGCCAAAAAGTCCACGCAAAATCTCGTGGATTTTTTTAAGCGGGATAGCAGCCAAACTGTGGCGGAGGGTGGTGACGCGATTGAGCCCAGGGAGGAATAGGGTCGGGGAACGGTGAAGCTGGGATGAGTTGGGTCACGGGGAAAGCGTACGTGATACCAAATGGATTCACCTGGGCGGGGACCGATGCCAGGATGCATGGAACTGCCCTGCATGGAGGGAAACGGGAGTCCCGGAATTTTCTCGAGGTAGTGTAGGGCAGCCACCAGGGCTGAGGTTAGGAACGTAGCAGGCCAAATAGAAGTGTGAGAACGAGAAGGGTTATCTTCATCATGGCCCGGAAGTGGATGAAAGAATTGTATCCAACAAATCTCAGGCTTCGCACCTTTTCTGCCGGCAGAAACTATGCTCAGGTTACAAGACCATCACAACTTCTCCAACTCGCACCGACCGCCAATTCCAGCATTAAAAAGTTCATTACGGCGCCAAAGCTACAGTGGAAGGCGAAATGGGCGTTGCTGAAATTTTAGTCAATTTTGTTAAGGACTGCGGTGTAGGCTGGCTTGTGTGGCTTAGCAAGATTGGATTGCACTTGTACCGGAGAGGCACCGAGGGAGCAAGAGCTAACACAGCTAAAATCGGTCCCAGTGCTGACGTGTTTAGAAGGTGACATGGCCTACCTGCCCTTCCCTTCCCTCCTCTCCCCCTTTCCCTCTTCGGGCGCCCAAGATTCGATATCCAGACCCAGTTCTTGTTCCTTAAGCTCTTCGTTTGGCTCAACCAAGCTTGCCTGGTCAGCCTTGGGTTATGAAGGCTTTTTAACGGCCGGAACCCGCAGCACGCCCTGAGCGAGATAATACTACTACGCTCGGTGTGACAGCGAGCCCGCCACTGGTTTTCAGGGTTTGCGGGCAGCCGCAGTGCATTCAAGGCGAACAAAACAAGACGCCCAATTCTTCTCTCGTTCGATGAGATACCAGAATGGTTCCGACGCGAATCTAACCAGTGGATTCTCCATGGCTGTCAGCCCGTCTCAGGCTCAGCTCGCGGTTCGTTCCGCAGTTGGTTATATATCCACAACGAGTCGGCTAAGCTTACGACGATCTGGTAAACTCTGCTGCTCAGGGCTGCTTAATTTGCTACAGTGTCTGGCAAAGCACAAAATAAAATGTCCAAAAGTTGGGGGCGACGGAAGAAGACCTGAGCCTAGGCTGCTTCGACCAACTTGAGGAGTACCTAAAAGCGGCGTGACTCCCTATCGGACTGTCGCAGGAGCCTCGAACGGAGCAGGCGGAAATATCTGAGGAGCACCACACTTCCAATCATCTCAAGACACAGACAAAATTGACCTTGGACAGCCTGCCTCGCCGTCTCTGGCGTTGTACTGTCGATTTCGGAATGCCGTATAGTGAGAACAATTGTTTCTATGTCCGCTCGAGAATGATGATTGATGATGATATGTACCCGGCGGTCGGATTTCAATGGCGCGTGAGGGGGGGATACAACAGGAGGGGAGCCAATGTACTATTATCACAACCGTTGGATGGGTTCATGTACTTCTTCCTACCCACAGCTTTGGAGGCACTGGATGCGCGTTTGCTCAGAGACCCACAGTGTCGCCGATTGAAGGGTTATCCTTCATTCACTCCAAAGCGACTGATCAGAGTGCTCCCAAGGCAACCCGGTAGCACAATCTGGCTGGATGTTGACAGAATGGGGCGGCTCGAACAGAGGACCGGAATCTTACCTTGCACTGAGTCACTGCTGGGGATCAACCCGCCATGAAA
This sequence comes from Chaetomiaceae sp. B2702, assembly GCA_023628455.1. Taxonomy (NCBI): domain Eukaryota; kingdom Fungi; phylum Ascomycota; class Sordariomycetes; order Sordariales; family Chaetomiaceae; species Chaetomiaceae sp. B2702. The sequence goes on from JAMAKP010000043.1 coordinate 146,151, forward strand.
GCCTTACCCGCGACACCTATGGACAATTCCTTACAAGGAACTTGGCTTCGGATCTCCCAAAGACGTACCAGGATGCAATAAACATTACGACGATGTTGGGATACGAGTACCTCTGGATCGACTCCCTCTGCATCATTCAGGGAGACCTGCAGGATTGGGAAGAGCAGTTGTCTGTCATGGGATTAATCTACAAGAACGCAAGTTGCAATATCGCCGCAACCTGGGCGACAGACGGGATGCAAGGGTGCTTCATCAAGCGGCACACAGCTCTTGCGCATCCCACAGAAGTCATCCTGAGCACCAAAGCCTCTATACAGCCAGCCACGGGACGGGTTTTTCAGCTTGGTAGCGTTGGTCGGTTCCAACAGATCACCAAGACACCTCTTAACAAGCGAGGCTGGGTCCTACAAGAGCGATACATGGCGCACAGGCAGCTTAGCTTCGGCAAGGAAGAGGTATTCTGGGAGTGCCCAGAGAGCTGGTTGCCTGTGAGCAATTCCCCAAAGGGGTCCCCGAAGGGCGATCTCGCTGAAATCGTTATTCAGATGATGTTTAACCTGCGCTCTGGTGGAGCGCGTAGGACCATAAGACCGAGGGGGCCATCCCTTCGGTCCTGTGTCCGCTGATGTGAGTGAGACGACGAAGACAACCGAGCACGAATTCCTAAAAGCGCGAATGGGCCCCCACTGGAAGGGGATAGTCATTAGCGATGCTCACAAGTCGCCCGCCTAGTCAATAATACAACGTCATTATCATTTTAGCCCGTCGGAGCAGGGTGCTCTTGGCTGCGCTATCGGAGACAAAAAGAGTAAATCCTCGGGGGGGGGGGGGGGGGTTGTTGCGAGGGATTAGCAGCAGGGGTTCAGCCGCCCTTGTCACGGCGACTCGCCAACGGGCGTGAGGGTGCAGGACGGCTGGCCGGTCATAGGCCAGCAACCCCCCCTCACTGAGCCCGGCTGCCATGAGCAAGTTTCTATCGAATCGGCGTGCTCCAGTAGGAGCCCAACATGTTGTTCGATTTTATGCTCCTAACTAAACTCACGCACTTGAGTTGACCCATTCGTCAATCATGGACCTGAAGTTGGACTCAGCAGTCCTCAATGGTAAGTGGTGAACACACCAATCCACTTCGCAACCAATGCTATGAGCGACTTCGGAGCATGATGCTGGATGCTAACCGTGCCCCTCAGTACTCCCAGAAGGCAGAATACTGACCGTCAACCAATGCGGCATATCCAGCTGGGCCTCAACAGCGCGAGTTGATATGCAAACGGCGAGCGGCTCCCCAAAATCGTATTTCCTCAAGGTAAACAGAGCCGAGCAACTATTTTAATCGGGAATCTACCACGCCGTTGTCATTCTCGCAATTCGGAATTCATTTCGTCTTTTTTGTCGTTGTCGTTGTCGTTGTCGTTGCAGTACTAATATGTACTAGATTCTAAAGACTTCAGACGGGTACGATCGGGCGCTCGGTGAATACATGTCCATGTCTGAGATACACAAGACTCTGCCCAGCATTGCACCGCGCCCTCAGGCCTATGGGAAGTGCAGAGACGAAGACGCACACTTCTTCCTTTGCGATTACCTTTCTTTCAACAGCACCAATACGCTCCCCGACCCGTCGCGGCTGGGCGAGAAGTTAGCCAAGCTCCACCGCAAGAGCCAGTCGCCGACGGGGATGTTTGGCTTCCATTGTACCACCTACGACGGCAAGCTACCGCTCACGACGACGTGGAATAGCCGCTGGACGTCCTTTTTTGCCACGTTGATGCGTGATGTTTACAGGCTCGACGTTGAGGTAAATGGTGGCTGGCAAGAGCTGGACGACGCCATGCAGATTACGGTTGATAGGTTGATCCCTCGACTGCTTGACCCCCTGACGGCAGAGGGCCGGACGATCAAGCCGTGTCTGATTCACGGTGACTTGTGGGAGTCCAATATCGGAACTGACGCCCAAGGTGAGATCTACATTTTTGACGCCTGCGCCTACTACGCCCATCATGAGAAGGAATTGGGCATTTGGAGATGCGAGCACCACCAGATGCACGCCGATGAGTACCGCAATGAGTACTTCAAGCACTTCGAGCCTAGCGAGCCAGTTGGGGAGTTCGACGACAGAAACAGGCTCTATTCTGTTGAGACGCTGCTGATCAACTCGGCACACTTCCCTGGGTCGGTGACACGGAACAGGGCTCTTGTCGAGTTGAACTGGCTGATCAAGAAGTACTGCCACTGAAGCTATGTACAGTACACATATGGAAGATACTGTAGTTCACCGCTTTCTAGCCTACAGCGTCTGGCAGAGGACGAAGTTGATGAGTGGCCAACCAATCCGCGACGTTTATGTGTTTTGCTTTTGGCTCGATTCGTAAAGTGGAATGGCCGTCTTGGGCATAATACTTCAATGCGATATATGCAAGGCAAGCTAGAGATTGAGAAGCCATGCCCTTGACTCATGTGTTCCGGCGCGTGAGGTAAGTCGCGCCTGGCCCATAACCACGTAGCTTCTCCTCCATGACGGCATCAACCGGCTCAGGCGCGAAGCCGTAGCGAGACCAAAACGCCACCGTGCCGTAAACAGATATAAGACACGTCGTTGGATACGGCTCGGCAACCGCAAAAACCTTGCTAATGCACTCCCCCGCGGAGCCGCGTCCCCGGAAAGTGGGCAGGATGGCGAGATCATGGAGGTAATACTGGTCCGCTTCCGGCGGTATCTCCCTCAGCAGTCCGTTCAGGGCGGGCGGCTTGCCATGGCGGATGGGGAATGAGACGACATAGCCACCAACTTCGCCATTGTCAACTAGGACCAAGCATCCTTCGGGGAAGAGGTGCAGGCGTTCGCGGAAGACGGGTTCGTGTTCTGGTAGGTCGCGGTGGATCTCGTCGGCGACACGCATGACACCTGCGATATCGCTCTCGGTCATCTGACGCCAGAAAGCCATGGTGGGTGTGCTCAGTTGTTGTGCGTTATTAGCAGAGCGACAACCTGGACCTGGAAAGGGGAAAGATGTGGAGAGAAAATGCGACTTGACAAAACTCCGCCCCACTGCAACAATGCCGGCAGTAAAAAAAAAAAAGGGGGGGGGGGGGGGGGGGGCGCCCCCGGAGAGGGTTTGCCCCGGGGTGCCGTTTAAGCCCCCAAACAAAAAGCAACCCCTTTGAAACCTGCGCTCTCACCAAACCAGTCAGACGTTTTGCCCTGTCTGGTGCACAGCCTAATTCCACAAGTAGGTGAACAGGCTTTCCTGGGAATTAGGAAGTTATGTACAGTAGCTAGCAGCTTGAAACAAGCTGAAATGTCTATAATAAATTCCCTCTTCCAACTCGAGGCCTCCTGTAAATCACAGTATAAACACGAAAGGGTTTCAATGTCTGTGTGGCATGTAGCAGCTCTCTATCCGTCCAGATTTTCTCTTCTGCCCCAGTGTTTCCCCCCAAGCCACCCCCTTTCTGGTAACGCCATCCAATGCCTCCCGTCACATGAAACTATTCACCACAGTTACCGTCGTCGTGAAGACCATGCAGACCACACCCCCAACCATCATGACCAGATCCCCCCATCTAACCCACCTCTTCGTCGCAACCCCCTTCCAGTGCAGGTACGCCGGGTACACATAAACCAGCGGCACGCACGCCGCACTCCCAATCAACGCCACAAACCGATCCAGATTCCCCGTCCCGGCAACCGACACCAGCCCGCAGAACACCACCACTCCGAACCTGAACAAGTTCTTGACCCACTTCGTCCGCAAACTCCCCTTCCCGGAGCGCAGATGCCCGAATATCTTGCCCTCAATGATCCTCAACGCGGGGAACAGCTGCACCGGCGTCCCCACCAACACAGCAACGGCATACAGCACCTGGACCGCATTGACGAGCGGGCTGTCCTGGGGGAAATTGTTGATAATCTCAATCTGCGTCTTGTCCCCAAACGTGGCGTAGCAGAGCACGCCGACCGACGTGAACACCACGGTGATGATGGCCATGACCAGCCCCAGCAAAAGCTCAAAGTGGTGCGGGTTGGCCATGGACGACTGGATGGGCAGGATCAGGCCGATCCCCTCAAACGTGAAGATGGCCGCGCCGATCATGAGCGTGTACTGGTTCGGGTTGAACAGCACGACGCTGTCGGCGATGCCGTCCGAGGAGAGCGCCGTGCTCGTGAACCAGTAGATGTACCCCACCCCGACCAGGATGCAGGCGTCCGCGAGGAGCGCGACCGGGCCGAGTTTGGAGATGTTCCGGATCCAGGCCAGCGGGACGAGGATGACCAGCTGCAGGGCGATCAGACCAGGCGTGGAGAATGGGCTATGGCCGTTGGTGATGGCGTTGAAAAAGGTGAGGAGGTTTTCCGCGACGAAGACGATCCCCGCGCAGACGAAGCCGAGCTGCGATAGCGCGATGGAGAAGAGGATGAGCGTGCGCATTCGGGGGCCGGCGATGGCCTGGCCGATCTCGCCGTAGCCGCCGCCGTAGCGGAGCTTGCATTGCAGCAGGAGGTGGAAGGCGACCATGGTGATGGCCGAGACGGAGAGCATGGCGATGGTGGAGAAGAGGATGCCGCCGTTTCCGAATGCCTTTGGCAGGAACATGATGCCCGTGCCAACGAAAGCCTTGATCAGCGTGAAGAAGGTCTTGACGGTGCCGGCGTCTGCGGAGCGCGCGGCCCGGGTGGAGGGGAGTCGTTGCCGGAGGAGGGGTCGCCGTTCCCCAGCGGCAGCTGATTCCTCGTCCTCTTCCTCGTCGGTGATGGCCTCCTCGTCCAAGTCGACGAGGTCTTCGCCGGCAAAGCTGCCATAGAGATCCAGGAACTCGACGAAATTGCGGGTTATGGGCATCCGGGCCGCCATGAAATCATTGCCGTGCCTTTGGCGCAGGAATGCACGGCGGAAGCCCCCCGGGGCGAGCTGGTCGCCGACCGTCAACGGAGGCGCGTCGTCATCCTGATGGAATTCCCTGGGCGAATGGAAAGTTGCTGCCCGGCGGTGCATTTGGGCGCGAGCGGCCGCGTTCATCTTGAACAAGTCCCGGTGCACATCCCCGCCCTGGAGCTTCAACGATGACTCCCCTGCCGGCAGAGGCGGCGTCTCAACCCTCGAGCCCGACGAAGACGCCGGTGCTCCATCCCCAGCTTCGCTTCCGGGGGGAACGCTGTGGAACTCGGCGGTGTAGCCCGCGGGCAAGTGTTCGGCGACCACCTGGGCCGGGTCCGTATCCCGCGGGTCTCGTGGTGGAGGTGTTGGCGTGGGTGTTGTGTCGGACATGGTGTGGTTGAATTGCGGATCATGAAACTGGAAAACGTCTGCATTGGAACTTTCGGTGTGGTTGAACAAGGGTCTGGGGGGGGCGAAGGCGGCAATCGGCGGCTGTGTCCCATCTCGGGCCGGATGATGTCACCAATCGGCAACGCGAACGCCCGCACGACGGCTCCAGTCGGCGCTTGGATCTCACCGCCAGAGTTGCACTTCACTGTGCACTTATTAGGGTACTGGCAACTGCACAGTACATGTACACCTGCGGAAACGCACAGTTGACAATTTTACTAGAAACCTAGGGGGACTGCAACAGCGTGTCATCAAAAACTGCCACAGGCCTGGGCCGTCTTTTGTCATAATTTATGTTTTTATTTTTTTATTCCCCTCCATTCTTTCGTAGTCTGCGAATCCTTCGCAACCGTGGTTCACGACATCCAAGGCTAGCCAACCCCTTTTGGGAAGATAGACCCCGTGAGGGAAGCAAACGATACTCCAATAAAATGGCATTCAATTCTTCCCCACAAAGGCCTCAATTGCGGTAATCTGCGCGAGCACCGAGCTGCTGCTTGTCCCGCCATACGTTGACCTCTGCTCGACGCCCCTCCTCAAAGTCAACGACCTGCGCAACATCGTCCTCAAATAGCGGCGAGATCTCCTTGAAGTCCTTCAGCGGCAGCGTAGACATGGATACGCCAGCCTCCTCGGCCTTGCGGACGATGGCGCCGGCAATGTGGTGCGTCTGGCGGAAAGGAACGCCCTTGCGGACGAGGTAGTCGGCGATGTCGGTGGCGAGCATGTCGTCTGTCAAGGCCGCCTTCATCCTGTCACCGTGGATCGTACGTAGTTGGAGACGGTCTTGATGCACCATGACCGCGCCTACCGCTTCTTGAAGGGGGCCCACATGCTTCCTGCACCGAAGCCTGGTGGCCCGCGACTCGCCCAGTCCCTCCGTCACAAGACGCGTCGTCTGGACCAACAACAACCGCTCCGCTTCCCGCCGCTTGCTGGGGTGTATGTACCCGATACCGGCGCACTCTGCCATGCACCAGCAGGAAGCCTGGTCCGGGCCCTCCGCCGCCTCTTCTTCTCGACGACTGGATCACAACGCCCCTCGGTCGACCGTCCGTCCCTTCACAGTTCTGTCCGTGTCTCCTTGATCACTTGGCCACCCGAATCTCGTACCTGCACGGACATTGCAACGCCCCTAAGGACCGAGATTTTGCTAATCACTTGATGTTGAAGAACCGTCAGTGCTCCTACGACGCCCCTTTGAAGCCGGGTTTGGGGACAGTGCCCTTCGTCAGGGAGCAGCAGCAGATCAGCGACGGCATCGGAAGTGGGAGACGTGAGCCGTAGAGGAGCCCGCGGTACCTGTCTCGTGTCTCCTGCTGGTCACGGATAGGGACTGGCCGCCCTTGAAGAGTTGAGCTGTTGGGTGGTGCGGAATTGGCCCTGGCCCTCCCCTGGGGGTTGAACTAACCTCGAAAATGCCAAGACATCATCAATTGAGACCAACTCCGTCCTGCGCGTTCCAACAGATCCCACTTTGGTCACGGGATATCCAATAAGCCCGCCATATCTTCCAGGGGCTGCACCGGCCCCCCTGTTGTGATGCTACTTGGGGGCCTTTTTCCACAATTTGACCCCCGCTGATGCGTGTACAATACCATTCAACCTCCTCCTCGCTGCATAGAGACAAGGGATACCTCTTGGTTTAGTAAGACTCTTGCGACAACTTCTTCCTCCAATGTGGACGCCCTGATTCCATTTGGGTTTGGTTTTCACAGACTAAAGTGACCTTTCACCTGCCCTACACGCCTACATAAAGCTTGCTATTCCCCCCCCCCCCCACGATGCTGGTGACCGAGCACTTACAACCACAAACTCAGTCGTTGCCTTCTGATCCCCATTTTCCTTTCCCAACAAGAACCATTTTTACCATGAAATTTCTCGGCCTCGGCGCGGTGGTGATGAGCCTGCTCGCTGCACCCGCAGTCCGAGCTGCACCTGCAGCTGAGGGCCTGGCACCCCGTCAGTTTTGTCCCCCTGGGTTTGGGTTTCCATATTGGGGCGAGAAGTACTGTAACGTCCCCAAATTCGGTAACAACGGTTGTGAGCCCGAGTGCGGCACTTTACCCCAATGCATCAATGGACTTTGCTGTATCAACGTTAAAGACGGCCACACCTGTTAGGTATATACTGTACCTACCAGACACCGCGGGGG
>JAMAKP010000043.1:153642-294159 GCA_023628455.1 Chaetomiaceae sp. B2702
ATTTTGTTTTTTAAACGTTAAACACGGCCCAACCTTTTTGTTTTTTATTGTACCTACCCCCCCCCCCCCCCCCCCCCCCCCCCCCCCGCCTGATTTTGGTAGTTTGGACCTAATACATTGCCAGTGTCACAGCCGCCACCCTCACAGCTGTTAAACTGCTCTTCACGGTCCCTAATCCACTCGGAGGGTCTCGGCGTTATTCACTTGGGAAATCAAGACCAACCCGAACGCCCTACCGAGCCAGCCGATCCTTTCCTAGGGCTCTTCTACAGCGAGAAGGGACCTAGGCAAAATACTCGACGGCCCTCTTGCGCACTATCTGGGGCTGGCGTGACAGTATAGTGGATTTGAGGAAGCTTTGAAACTACCGGGAGGAAGTCGACCGAGTGAGGGAACCTGGGACTGGATATTGGGGGAGCGGTGATTTGCCTCCCGTCTTGTAACTCGCAAACAATATTTAGAGCACTTGACTTACAAAGCAACGCTCCTACTAAGTCGAAGCTCAACGCCCACTTGACAGCCTGTGATTTAGCCCCACCTGGCGCGTGGTAATGGCAGCTTCTGCCCGCCAGCTAGCACAATTCCCCCCCGACCATCGTCGGCACCCGAAAGCCACGCAGAAATCCTTCGCACCTGCTCTTTGGCTCCAGGTTCCCCGCTGCCGGCCACAGAGGTAGACAGAAAGCTTGTTATGCAGAGGAAGCATTGACTCGAGGATCCCGCTGAGACTCCGAGCGTTGCAATGTGACAAGGTTGGCGGACCGAGGCCAAAGACCGGTTCGGCGTGCAGCTCGGTGGGCTCTTGTGTCCGTATCATTGGTGTGCATGAGTGGGGTCTTCTCAATTCTATAAAGCCGTCGCAGCGGAGGGGAGGGGAATGGGCTGGATTTCCTTCCAGTTGTTGGTTCCGTATATCTATCCACTGCGCTCGGTCAGCCGTCCCCGCCACTTTCAACGACAAACCCGGTCAGGTCACCCACCTCGCGCACACTGCATCTCATATGGCAAGCAGGGAGTGTCAGACTGTCAGCCAAGTTTCAGAGCACAGATATGGGACATTGACCCAGTTTTCTGTGCTTGCGACAGACAATCAGATGCACCTACTTGTCATGGCCGTTGCGGTAATGGGGTGAATATCTGGACGAGCTGTTGGTTGTTGGATGTGTGTGTTAGTACCATCTTTCTGTTGTGTGGTGGCGTACTGATGTAGCTTGTGTATTGCGTGACTGATGCGGGATGTAATTACCAGCCTACTTCACGCCGCGATGTCCAAGGATAGGTCGCACGAGGTCGAGAACGATTGTCATAGGATAGTATGTAGCGAGGCGCAACCCGCTAGCCCATCATTGTCTAGCCCGGCATCTTGGGTGATCACGCGTACACCACACCACACACATATGTTGGAATTAGCAGACCACGTGCTCACTATTATGAGATATGCTACATAACCTCAGCAGTTCTTCGGTGTCTAAGGTATGATGTCACAAAAAAGGGCATCAGAACACCAGTGTCATAAGCCGCAGCTTACGCCTCCCCAAGCATCTCCAACCCAAGCATAATACACTTCCATATTGTCAGCACATTCCTGTAATTCCCAGAGACGATGAGATCACTTACCGTCCTCGTCTGACGAGCCGTAGTGGTAGTAATCCTCTCCCACGTCTCCTTCCGCTTCCCACCCTCAAACTCCTCCTTCTGCAGCACACATCGCTCATCAACACGCACACCCTTCTCAATAACATCACTCCTCACATCGCCGTCAAACCCGGCCACACTCGCCACCGCATACTTCACCCGTCTACTCCTCCCATCTTTCTCATTTACTATAGTGGCCGTGACAGCCACCAGATAAGCCAGCAGCTTATACTTGCCCCGGCCCTCGTCGCCATAAACCTCCCTCTGCACGTTCTGCACTGCCAACGCCCTGCCTTTATCCTCGGGCGAGAGGTAGTGCAGGGCCATTTCATCTGCGGAGTACGTCTTGTCTAGGACAAATAGCAGAGGGTGGTTGGCACGCTTGAAGGTGTCAATCTCGTCGGCCCAGCAGGCGATGTGGTAGAAGAGGTCGTTCTCCGCGTCCGCTACTTTCTCGACGAGGTGATACACATCGAAGGGGGGTTTTCTGGTGCCGGTGTCGGTATCAAGGCGCAAATCGTAGGCGAGGGCGAGGCGGTGGCCCGAGGTGAGGGGGAGGGTGTCGTGTTTCGCCTTGTTGTGGCTGTGTTGTTATTAAGCACGCGTACACGAGGTTAGGAAGGGCGGGCCGGGAGAGGCCAACTGGGCCGGGAGGGGGGGGGGGGGGGGGTTGGGGTCGGGTATATATGGTGTTGCCTACCTGCTAATGCAGAATTGGTGTTGCGTCGCTGAGGACGGATCGAAGAAGAGCTCCTTGTCGCTGCAGCCGACGGCAATCTCGCCGCCTTGGTAGGCTCTATTGAGGATGATCAAAAGGTTCCCGACGCGGGTGGGATCATAGCATTCGCTTAGATGGTCAGCATTCCTTTGCTATCAGGTAATGAGAGAATGATTTCGAGTTGAACGCACTTATGGTAGTCTCGCCACATAGAGCCTTTCTCCCAGAGATACAAGCCCTGCAATCGGGTAGTGAGCTTCAAGTTGCCAACACCCAGATATTGGCCGGACGTGTCAGCAAGTCCCGCAAGGAACTCCTCCCACTGCGGATGTTTAACCGTGACACCACTTCCTGGGATGGCCCTAATATCAGTCAAGTCAGAAACTTGTCTTTGTCTCAGGTGTACTGTAATTGCATACCAGGTAGGACTCTTCCCGATCGCTTTCCAGTCTATCCCGAACCGCCTGGAACGCAGCTCTTTGGCAAAGTCCTTCATAGGCGCGATCTGACTCTTGTCATAAGGAAACGTGATGACCCCCATATTGACAATCTCGAGGTTCGGCAGAGGCATGTCGACAAGCTCAGCACCACATGCGACCTCTCCTACCGGAAATGAGGTTAGACAGTGGACCACTCTGGCCAAGATATCGTCTGTGGCAAATTCCGGAGTTAGAGATGGTATGGGTCGCGTGCCAGACTCCTCGGCCGCCGCTGGCTTCGATGTGTCGTCGCTATTTTCGCTGTTGCCGCTGCTGCGGCTGCTGCCGCTATCATTGATGATGCGCCGGCTCCGATGGCGCCGGCTCCGCTTTGTTACACTACTATGCCGTTTCTTTCCCATCTTTGAATCGGATTCACTGTCCTCTGTCCTCGCTCGCTTGCGTGATGTGCAGGATGGGGCCTGGATGGTGGACGTTGGTGGAGTGATGGCTTGCGCGTCGGCCGTAGAAACTTGGCCCCCGACACCATTTTGAATGCCGGCCGCACCGTTGGCGCTCGATGAGCTATGGTTTTTGGGCGTGATGCGGTTTGCAACTTTGGTGATAATCCGGGCCCGATTTGGGAGGGTGAGCGAAGATGCCATCTTCTATGTTTGTTCCGGCCGCATGCTGTGGCTCTGAAGTCGCGCAATCTGCTCGTTGTGCCTTGTGTCTAACAGCAGAAAGTTTGGTCTCTTGTTGCGGGGGGAAACAAACGTATGATGAAAAACAACCAAAGCTGGACGCGGCGAGAACAGAGATAACAGAAAACGGGTTGTGTCAAACGAATAGGGTGCCAGGGTCCAAGTCGACACCAGAAGATTGGGATGAAAACGGAGATAGAACCAGTGAAATAAAGGGTAAGTGGTCGTTTGGGTCACCTCAAAGAGGACATGAACCCAGCCGGTCGCTATTTGTCCTGGCCGGAGGGCGAAGCTGGTAATTGTGTGTCGTTTGGGATTGAAGAGACCGGAATCAAAGCCTACCGGTCGGCATCGCGACAGAAATTCAGATAGCTCAGGAGCCGCATTCCACTATATGGCCGTTGCGCAGGTGTTACAACTTACAAACACGGTAATTACTCCAAAAGCATTGCACTGAAAGCACACAAGCCAAGAGAGTAAACAAAACTGGTATCGCCAAACTGAAATGTAATCAATCATAAAGCTCTTGTAACTCTTGGGGTATTTATATCTCACAGGCCAACGCCGGCCGTCTTTGACCGGGAGAGCGCCATCAATTTAATACCATGACAAACGCTGAACGTAGACTTTAATATCACGCTTATTGGGAGCAGTGGCGCCATCGGTGACTTAGAAAATGCAGGGTTTCTTCCATGAGGGCCAGCTCGGATCTTGACAACGATCATCGGAGAAGGGAGGTAACCACTGCTGATGGCGGAATGATTATAGGAGATGCAAAATTTAACCTCGGATTCCTTCAGCTCCCATGGTATTATACAAATTCTGACCATCCCCGCCTACCAAGCGAGCGCTTCTGTTCATCAAGAAGGTGGAGAGACTGCCGATTGCAGACGCCCTAAAGCCAACTCCCGCCGTACTCCACTATGGGTTGATACAGGCCGTCGCCAAATTCCAGTCCAAACAAGGAAAACGAAAAAATATATCGGCGGAACTGCCTAAGCCGCAATCGCCACCGCCAAGGAAAACATGCTGCTTTTGTTCATGTGAAGCCCCTCTCCGCTGCCAACTCACGCCGTCGCCGTCTCGAGTTTGGCTCCACGCCCTGCAAGGCTGGTCGTCTTAACGTCGGGGTTTTTCTTGTAGTAGTTGTTGATGGCCGACTTGATAGCGTCCTCGGCAAGCATACTGCAGTGGAGCTTGACCGGTGGGAGACACTGCGATGATGGTCAGTATTGGTATGCGCAAGTCTAGGCATTAAGGGGGGGGGGGGGGGGGGACGACCTACTAATTCTTTGGCGATCTCGGTGTTCTTGACCTTCGAGGCCTGATCGAGCGTCATTCCGCGGACGAGCTCTGTTAGGTAGCTGGACGAAGCGCTGCAAATGAGTTAGCAACCGGAGCAATGAACACACTGGGCAATGCCGGAGAAAAGTTGCATTAGGAGAAACTGGTGAGGTGCGGGGTTGTGGTGGACGTCTGGAATGCCGTTCTCCCTCGCCACGGGATATCGCCTCGTAAAGTTGCACCTAATCTCTGACTGTTGCAATGATCGGGAAGAAAATGGAATCTTACATTGCAGAGCCGCATCCGAATGTCTTGAACCTCACGTCGCTGATGACTTGTGTGTCGGGGTCGACCTTGATATGGAGTCGCATCACATCACCACACTGTCGGAAACTTGAGGTTAGCGCTTGCTTGAGATTTAGTGATTGCGAGGATAACGTACAGCTGGTGCGCCCACCAAACCTTCGCCTACCGACTTATCCGCCTTGTCTAATGTTCCGACGTTTCGAGGGCGGGAGTAGTCTATCGTGGAGTTGTTAGCCGGGTACTTTCCCTAAGCAATGTTTGGTGGATTGTTGGACGACGTACGGTCAAGGACCTTCTCGTGGTAATGCCGCCTTTGTGGTTGAGCGACCTGGGGCGCAATCTGTCGGGTCACCGGGACGGCGACTGGCCGCAGCGAGGTTGCCAGCGCTCGGCACGAGACGGCGCGGACTGTTCTTGAAAGCATTTTGGGTGGTATGATAATCTTCCGCGTCGCGCAAAGTAGGAATTGTCGATATCGTAATGTCGAAATCGAGTTTGGATGCCAATATCAGGTTTTGAAGACTGGCTGGTATTTGCTTGATTGGGGAAGAGATGGCGCGCCAAAAAGTTCCTGGGGATGCGGGACTTGACCATGACGACCGAAGGGGCGATTAAGGGCCTGGGGTTGGCCGAGTTGCTTTAACAAAAGCGGGGCTCGTTTGCCGCCACAGCAAGCTACCAACGTTAGCACGGAATGACCATGACTCTTTGTCCGAGCGGGCTTGGCGTTTAGCCGTCATCCGACGTCGGCTGGACCGGGTACGCAGCCCCACATTAGCGGAGATAAGATTTGATTGATAACGGAAACCGAGCTGCAGATGTCAGTGTTTCCGCAGCAGTTTGAGGATGAGCTGGCGGCGAGAGAGGAGGCGGCCTGGGGGGAAATGGAAGAGATTGAGAGGATGCTTGAGGGCCTTAATGAAACAGGATCACATTTGTGATTGGTATGGTCTACAGAATATCAATCCACGATTGGAGATGTGTTTAGGCGCCGTGACGTGATGGTCTGCAGCTGTACATACCGTATGTACTGTAGTTTGAGGCAGAATAGGAGCGAATACCAGCCGTTATCTCCCGTCCACTTCTTGAAGGTCACATTCCGTTAGTGGCCGTTAGGTAAGTTTGCGCTATGCGGTGGGGCGCGGCACAGGTAAGCTACCTGCATCATCGCGGGGCTGCTGTTGCCTGCCGTTGCCCCGCGCCCTCAGCTCCTGCCAACCACGCCCCCACACACAGCTCCAGCTTCAACTTCCAAACTTACAACCCGAGCTGGAGCTCGACCTGACTGGTTTTCGACGTCACATTTAGCCTTGTTGAAGGCAAGGCAACAAACCCTGCAACATGGGCTGCCCACATATTGGACCAGCGAGTATGCATCTTCTTTCGATATCCCTAGCGAGGGTTTAGACACAACTGACCTTGCTAGACTTGTCGACGCCGACGTTTGCGGATTCAGTGTATCGAGAGGACTGCACCCAGTGCTTCGATTCCATTGTACGTGACGCCACTGTGTTGGTTGTTTACCATAATAGCTGACAAGTACAGGATGACCCTACTGGGCTAGATGTCTGCCTCAAGTGCTTCAACGGCGGCTGCGCCGGCGACCGCCACCATGCAAAGCGACACAGCGACAACCGGAAACATCCTCTCACTCTCAACATCCGTCGTACCCGCAAAGTGGTTGTTAGGGATGAGCCGCCGCTAAAAATGTCGAAGCTTGCCATTGCCGCCGAAACCGAAGCCGATCGTTACGACACAACGCTCACCGTAAGATGCCTCGAATGCGGAATCGACGACATCGACAAGAGCGATCCTATCATTGCGGCCACAGTCGAGGCGATCATGAAAGCGAATACATTTTCTCGAAAGGAGGAGGTCAAGGCATGGGAGCAGGAGTTGACGAGCTGCGAGCACATCCTCACAATGCAGCAGAGCCCGCCTCGGCAGATTGAGTCGCAGGATTTAGGCCACTGCTCCAAGTGCGACCTGAAAGAAAACCTTTGGCTCTGTTTAGATTGTGGCAATCTTGGCTGCGGGAGGGCACAGTTTGGGGGCGTGGGCGGAAACTCCCATGCGCTGGCTCACTCGACGGAGTCGGGCCATGGTGTCGCTGTCAAGTTGGGTTCCATCACACCCGAGGGCACCGCAGATGTTTATTGTTACACATGTGACGAGGAGCGAGTCGACGAAAATCTTGATGCTCACCTTGCCAACTGGGGTATCATTTTGGCAGAGCGGCAGAAAACCGAGAAGAGCTTGACCGAGATGCAGATCGAACAGAACCTCCGATGGGAGTTTTCGATGACGACGGATGATGGAAAGGAGCTGATGCCGCTCTTTGGACCTGGGTTGACAGGCCTCAAGAATCTCGGAAACAGCTGCTACCTCGCCAGCATTCTACAGTGTCTCTACGACATGCCATCCTTCCAGCAGCGGTATGGCGGTTTAGTCGATCTGGCGCCTGATGTGTCCGATGCCGCGCAGGATCTGGAGACACAGCTGCGCAAAATCGGAGATGGCCTACTGTCTGGTCGCTACTCCAAGGCGGACTCGGACGTCATCGTGTCTGAACACTCACCAGAGGTCCCGCACCAAAAGGGCCTCCAGCCGTCGATGCTCAAGCACCTGATCGGACGTGGCCATGAAGAGTTCTCGACAATGCGCCAGCAAGACGCCTTTGAACTTCTGCAGCACCTCGTCAAGTTGATCACACGATCCAGCCATCCGTCGGGGCTTAGCGATCCCACAGGGGCTATGCGGTTCGTGATGGAGCAGCGCCTGGAGTGTTTGCAGTGTAAGAAGGTTCGCTATAGCAGCACCGAGCAAGACAGCATTTTCATCGATGTCCCGCTCGAGAAGCTTCCAGCAAAGGATGGCGAGGAGCCCAAGTACAAACCCGTCAACTTGAAGCAATGTCTCGAGACGCTTACTGCGCCAGAGGCTGTCGAGTTGACATGCCCATCATGCGGCAGCCAGGCGGGCTTCCTCAAACGCCAGCTCTTCAAGACTTTCCCCGAAGTCCTTGTTGTCAATGCACGCAAGATGGCCGTAGTGAACTGGGTCCCGGTCAAGGTTGATGTCCCCGTGATGGTTGGGGACGAACCGTTCCCTCTGGACACATATTTCTCGAAAGGACTGCAGCCGGACGAAGTCGCTCTGCCGGAAGAGGCACCCTCAAGCAGTGTGCCCACCTTTGTCCCGAACCAGGAAGCTCTCGCGATGCTCGAGGCTATGGGTTTTCCCAAGGTTCGCTGTGAAAAGGCGCTGTATGCTACAGGCAACGGCGATGCAAACACAGCCATGGAGTGGCTTTTTGGCCACATGGAGGACCCGGATATTGATACTCCGCTAAACCTTGGTGGTGCCGGTGCCGCATCTGCTGCTACGTACATGGCGGATCCGGAGAAGCTCGCTGCGCTTGAGTCGATGGGTCTTGGCGGCCCCCGTGCGACCAAGGCTCTCAAGGAAACTAACGGAGATGTGGAGAGGGCAATTGAGTGGCTATTTAGCCATCCCGATGACCAGGGTGAACTGGACGAGGCAGAGAAGATCGGGGGTGAAGCCAGCACGCTCCCGGCCGCGGAGGCCGGGAGCAGCACGCTGCCGGCCAACTTTCAGCTGCAGTCGATCGTGTGTCACAAGGGGACGAGTATCCATACCGGGTAGGTTGACCAGCTACTGGGAATGTCTGCCGGGTCATGGGCTAACGCTTTGGTAGGCATTATGTTGCATTTATCCGCAAGAAGCTTGGCGACGAGGTGTCGTGGGTGCTGTTCAACGACGAGAAGGTGGTGAAGGTGGTGGACGCGGAGGAGATGAAGCAGTTTGCTTACGTCTACTTCTTTAGACGTGTCTAGCGCATGCATGCATGACGTGGCGTAGTGGGGGGCGAAAGTGGCTTGGTAGGGTATTCCATAGAGTGTGTTTACGACAAAGACATTTGCAATCACGGTGAAAATGGTGAAACAAACAATCGTGATATTCTGCCGCTGATCCAACTCCATCCCCCCGATTTCCCATTCCATTACACTGTGCGACTCCAAACTCCAATTAAGCAGCCCAATCATCACTAGTAATACACCGACATTTAACCCAACACAGTCAGCTTCCCCCCCTTCTCGAAACCCGTACCGAGGCGGCGCTCAGTCCGCCAACCGATAACTAACCAAGGTATCCACTCGATGGCTCTGTGTACTGAACCCCCTCAGCTGCACCCGCTCGCCGTTGACGATCTCCTTGGCGTCGCTGTCGCCCCACTCGACGGGCACTTCGCTCGACGCATCGGCGTACACGAGCACATTGAAGGTGCAGTCGCCTTGGAGCTGGGGGAGGAAGGTGACCGAGGCCGTGATCTGGCGGAAAATGGCGGCGATCTCGGCTTGGATTTCGGTTTCGGTTTTTTCTTTCTCTTTTTCTTCTGTTGCCGGGGTGTTGTTTTCCTGGTTGGTGTTGGTTGGGTTTTTGTCTTGGGGGACGGGCTGGGACGACTTGGATTTGGATTTGGTTTTGGGTTTGGCCAGAATCTGAACCTGTTGGTTTTTTTTTTTCTGATTAGGATCAAACTAGGCTGCCGGGTAGAGCGAAATAGGAAGAGGGATGTGGCAGGAGGGAGAGGGAGGGCAAGGCTTACATCAAACTGCCATCGCTCAATGTGCTCGCCCGTGTCCTTGTCGGTAATGACTATGACAAGCTTCTGCACCTTGCCGCCGACCATCCACTTGTCGAGCTGCGACATGATCTTCTTGATGTAGGCGCGCACCTGGTCGTCCGACGATACCAGCATGTTGAGGCCATATTTTTTGACGGCGGTGAAGTCTTCGGCCGGGTAGACGCCGCGCTGGAAGCTGTGCAAGGGTTAGGCAGATCGTAACCGGGACGGCGGTGTTTGGTCTTACAGAATCGTATGTATCGAGTATTGAAACTGTTGGTGCGCAGTGGTTAGCAAAGTGCTGGGGATCGGCGTCGCATGGTGGTGCTTCAAGATGGAGCAAACTCACAAATTCGGCGACGAGCTTGGCACTGCCCTTGAGCGACAGCTTGTGTACTTTCGACTTGTCCTTCTCAGGCGCTGCGGATGCCATCTTTTCTGATGTCTGATTCCTGAACGTGTGCTCTGGTCAGAGTCCCGGCTTGCGGTTGTCAAAAGAGGATTGCAGAAGCTTCCCCACTTTGTTTACTTTTCCAGCGATCTGGTTACAAGGTTGTCAGGGGTTGCCAGCACTGGGAGGGTGGTGGGGTGGCCCAGATCAAAGCGGGGTGGATCACGTGGATTGCGTGCCCGGTGTCCGCTGGCCAGTCGCAAAGCGAAATTGGTCAGTAAGTCGGACCCCCCCCCTTTGGAACACCCCACCTTTAGAACACTTGGCAAATCTTGGCCCGCGACACAACCATCTTCTTCAATACTATATATTGCAACCCATTTAACCTACTACAATATAGGAAGCATCAGATTCTATACTTTCTAACCCGCTCTCTTCAGCTATAGAGCCTTCTATACGGCCTATATCAATCTAGGCCTGATAGACCTATTTAATCAAAGCGAATATACTATTTGGATCAATAACTACCTTCTTCCTTCTTAACGGCCGGGCTACCTCCAACTATATCTTTAGAGCTTCGTTTTGCTATTATAACTAGGCCAGTTTAAAGTCCTTTTAATCAAAGGCCTTTTCAACCTTCTAGAATAATAGCCATTATATAGATGTATACTAGTTATAGCTAGCCAAGTTGACTAGTTAACTATATAAGTCTGATTTCCTTTATAGGGTACTAAATAGTATATTAGTAACCATTGTTAAAGGCTAGGAAGGTTAAATAGGTGCTAAGAGCTATTAAGAGGGTACTAGATCGGTAGTACTAGCTACCTTATTCGAATTTTCTAATAGTAGCCGGCTCATTAGGGGCTTAGCTATATTAACTAGCTATAACCCACTAGCTCTCTATCCCTATTTAATATTATAGGCTATAATAGCCTATTTCTAAGCCTCTATAATGCATTTGATCATTAACTATTTGCCTAGTACTATAGATTTGGACTAGGAGTCTACCTTATTAAGGAGCTTCCGGTAGGTATACTTAAGAGGGCCAAATACTAATAAATCTAATAGCTAGAGGATATAAGAGATATATAGTAGTAAGAAAAGTAACTAGATATTATTCTTATAGTATACCTATATAAAGTTGTCGGTTATATAGCTATTATAGCCGTCTAGTATTAAAAGCTATCTCTAGAAGGGATCTTATAGTTAGGTATAGGGGATAAATACCTCCTAAAGCCATTCCAATACAACTACCCTATTTATCTAGCCTTTGTCGGTTAAAGTAAACTTCTAGTCCTTAAATTTAGCCTTATCGATTAGGAACCATTATTGTTAAATGCTCTTACCTTTAAAAATAACGGTTAGTAGGAGTACTACCCCTATTACTAAGATATATTTAAGAAATAAAGTCTAGGTATACGAGCCAGGGTTTTTCCGTTAAATGGTATACGTTTAAAAGCTTCCAACCACTAAGCCGTTAGACCCCTAGCCTTCTATAATACTATATTTATCGAAGTTATAGCGGTTAGCTAGTAAGATATCCTTGATAGCTAGGATATTTAGCCGTAGCTACCAACTATAGATGACTAAGTTAGTGGCCCTATTGATATGGACCGAATCGATCTTACAAGCTCGCTAGGTTTAAAGAATTGGGTTCCTTTAAAGGAACCAGGCTATCTAGCCTTTTCTAATAGTCGTATAGCTTGCTCCTTGGGCCTATAGAACTCGGCTAGCGAACTCCCTAATCTATATATATATTGGTGGAACACTAAGGGTAACCTGGGTCAAGACCCATCGTACAAGGTAATCTTCTTGTACCCGGCTAAGGGTCTATTATAGTTCGGCCCCGGCCGAACGGGTCTAGGTACCATATATATAGTGGTGTAAGGTAGTGGTTGGAATGCCGAATTCGCGACTAATCTTCCGTAATGACTGGCCACCTTCGTGGTATTGTAGGACTATATCTTATAGATCTTATTTAGTATAAGTTATCTTAAACTGACGGAGCTATATTTAAAAAATGAGCTTGTTTAGCTAAAGATTGATAGAGTTGTGGTAAGTTGAAGTTGGGGGGTTCAAAAAAGCGGTGTAGTCTGCTAAGTGTTCTAAAGGTAGGGTGTTCCAAAGGGGGGGGGTCCGACTTACCTACCTAGTTAGTCGATTCCTCAAATAAAGGCAACACTCATCCCCTCCGCCTCGTCCACCATTAAGGTTGAGTGCAAGCCAGTCCAGTCTCGGCCGTCGGAAGCGGGGTTCGGCATCCCCATCGAAGAGCAAGAACACGTCAGACATCAAGATGAATAAGAGTACCGGGCCGTACGATCGTGCTTTCCAACAACATCTCATCGACTTTGGGATCTAGCTAATGAGAGGGTTGCCAATTCTCCCCGGAGGACAACCTGACCTTGAGAGCTTTGCAACGGAAGTTTCAGTTGACTCCAGACTTGGGGGCGTGAGTCAAGGTACGTACACTCACGCCATTAACTCGGGGTTCCAACGTATCAACTTCCTTCAACGACTCCGATACCTCCGCTGATAAACTATCTCTTGATCTTGGCCGCCAAGTTAAACGTTCCAAGGGCCCGCTGGGAGTATTTCAAAGGAAGCAACGGAGCACGAGGTTGAATCACAGGATCGGAACCCGCAGCCAAGACGCCTTCCGACCAGAACTAGGGGGCCCGGCATCATAGCTTTCAGTTTAGTCTTATGTAAATGTCTACTTGAGACGTTCGATACTGGACCTCGAGAATTAATTTAGCCCAAATGCCGGCGTGCCCAACCCGTGTTCAGCTTGAGTGAGAGGAGAACTATACGTATCTGTTACATCAGCTCTCCGCAGCAAACAAGAAGGCATGTATTGAATTGGGGTAGGAAGCCTCCGTCTGGCCAGATGGAGATTAGGGCAGTGAGGCCAGCATTTTTATTCATTTCTACGGCATACGCGTTTGTTCATATATTTAAGACTAGACTCGAGGACCTCCTTTTTGAGGAAGCAAGCATTCTTCATTCTTACTCTCCAGGGGTTACCAGTATTGACTGACAGTCTCCCCTGCTTCCTCTCCGTATAACTAGACGGAGAGTATTGTCAGCGGTCATCAATTCTATTGAGGGTTCGAGATATAGCACTTTGATCTACATCTGTCTGTTGGGACAGATCTCCTCTCCTCACACACATCCACTTACACACACACAAACAGGAGCTCGCATGACTTCCAGCCAGCACTTATGTTGATGAGTGGGTTGGTTGGGTTATGAGAGTGTCCACCAATTCACTACGTAATATGCTATTTTATAGCTAAAATGGATCGCGTTTTGAGTCGGGCACTGTCCGGCGTTTGTGGCGCCCCCTCTCTAGCCAGCCCTAATAACCCCGGGTATCAATCGCCATTAATTACTTGACTATGTCGACTGATAAGTTCAGGTGCTGAATAGGAGGACACCCGACGTGGGACTTAGGCTGCAGTGAAGATGCATCACAGAATTCGGTGATCATTAATGCATTATACATTGAAATCTAACCGAACTTCCATCAAATTGTAGACAGCAAGCTGATGAAACCCATCCATGAAAGTGACTTGACTCGCAACCATCAGATACCCCCGGGCCCTTAGAACGCTATGCAGTGTCGCACTACCAATGTACAGCATGTACGTATTTCTATCATGAGCACAACATCGTCGCAATGAAAAAAAAAAAAAAAAAAAGAATAACAATGGTGGGTATCGAGAGTGTGTCGAGTGGTTGGCGGTGTCTCGTTGTACAGCGTGGGATCGAGGCGTCTAATCAGGAAGAGGGAATGTTGCCAGTCATCCAGCTGTGGGGTTGAGCCAGACTGGTCGAAGCACGGGCTTTAATAGCCGCTCGACCTCCGATTGCTACGTGGCGGCTGGTTGATCCTCACGACCGTCTCGCCCGACTGCTGGAAGTTGAGATACTGCGGCCCGTCTGGGTGACGGATGGCTGGTGGCGTGCCGGGCGGCATGGGCCAGGCCATCTGCCCCGGCGATAGCGCGGCACTGATAGCACTCGCTGTGCTGACCGTGCTGATGCTCCCCCTGCTCATGTGAGCATTGGCGGCCGCAAGGATTCGCGCGTCGGGTTGTTCCTGGATGGGTCGCGACGTGCGGACAGCTCCTGGGGACAACATGCTCGCTGGCGAAAGGGGCGAGACTGGAGACGGGGTGAAGCCGGTACTGGCTACCGAATTGTTGGTGAAGACAGATACTCGGTTGCTATCCCGCTGGGCAGCCGCAGCTGGGACGAGGAGAGAATGGAGGTTGTCGGTTTGTCGCATGGGAGGTTGTGATTCTGGGCCGCGGTTATAAAGGTTGTGGGCAGCGCCGGTGGCTGCCGCCGCTCCAACCGCTGTTGTTGCACCGGGCACTGGACTTATCAGGTTCCTGCCCATCCCATCGCCGCCTGGCGTGTCGACCCGATTGAAGCCGGATGATCCTCCACCAAGCTTGCTGAACGGAGCGAGCACGCGCTGCACTGCAGGAGTCCTCCTGAATCGGTAAAGAAGAAGAGCCAGGAGGGCGAGGAGGAGGAGGAGGCCGACTGTCGCCTGTTAGCTCACTGAGGCCGAGGCATACTAAGAGGGTTTGTAACTCACCCACAAGGCCAGCTATTGCCCCAGGCGGAAGGCCACCGCCAGAAGTGGCCCCGTCCCCCGTGCCAGGATCGCCAGTCCCAGCGTTCGCTCCCGAATTACCGCTCCCTCCAATCCCATCCGTCCCCGTCCCCGGTACTGTTGACGCGGAAGGGTCAAACGCCGATGGCACTCCGGTCTGTCCTGGCGAATTATCGGAACCCGAGCCAGGGTATGCGCCGCTATCCGGAACTCCCGTCGGATTTGACCACTCGCTCCCATTCCCATTTCCACTTCCACTTCCATCCCCACTCTCACTTCCATTTCCATTTCCATTTCCATTTCCGGTCCCGGTGCCAGTCCCCGAGTCCCCCCCGCCTTGTGTTGGCGTCGGATTCGCTCCGTTGTCAGTTCCCGGACTATTCCCGCCGTCTGGGCCAGGCTGCACTATCACGGGAACCGCAGCCGTCGTTTGGCCTGGCGGGGTGCCGGTGCTTGTGGGCGGAGGCATGTGGATTGGTGGTGAGGACTGAGACTGTGAGGTCGGAGAGGGAGCAGGTTGAGTTTGAGCAGGAGGTTTTGGAGATTGAGTGGCAGCCGGCGGCGCAGCAGGGGGTTGTGTTGCAGCAGGCGGCGTTGACCGCGGCGCAGTGGTTCTTGGCGTGGTCGTCGGGACCGGGCTATTCGGCTTGGTTGTCGATGTCGGCCGTCTCGTGCTGGCGGGCGCAGCGGGCTTTGTTGAAGATGTTTCGCAAGCCGGGGGCCAGAGGTAGCACCACCACTGCTTGTCGCCCCATTGCCGCCTTTCTAGTGATGTGTCGTCTGTGATGTGCATTTCTAGTCCCAATTTCCACCACACAGTGCCTAGGAGCTGTGCCTATCACACCATCACCGTCCACAGGATCGATCGCCGAAACCGCTGGGTGGAAGGATATGCTTCCCAGTCAAACGAGAGATGATCTTCACCAGCTGCGCGGATTAAAAACGAATGAAAGCGCGTGAGAAGGGAAAAGCCCCCAACGTGCGCCGCGAAGGGGGCATGGGCGTGGATAAGCAGCATGAGCGAGGGGGCCATCCTGGATTCCTGATCGAGCGTCTGGCCCGAGCAAGGTGTGATTAGACTCTGGCGTGGGCTGAGAAGAGGCAAAGCTGCATTGGCTTGCATGGCTTGCATGGCTAGTCAACCGAGCCCGGCAGCAGTTGGCCGTGTCTCCATGCATGGTGCCTGACGCTTGCCCCAACACGGCATTGCACAGACGATGGCTTTGAGGTCTAGCTTATGTAGTGCGCAGAACGGGGAGACGATGCGAGCACCCTGGCTTTTCCAATGCTGTCTGAGTTCAAGATGCGATGTGCTTTGGCATGGTTCCAGGTTTCGAGTTCCAACCATCGAAACCAAACAGGGTCGTCCGGACAGTGGTTGTGGAAACGTACCTACATACCTTGGTGGCGATCATCAAGGACAAGCGACGGAGCCGACCATCACCAAAGACACCATTCAATCGTCATTTTCGGTCCAGCACGACTTGACATTTCTGGGCAAACGCACTGGGCGCCGACATGCAGCGCCGGAAAAGAGAACAGCGCGACATGGTCCAAGCGATTGCTGCGCGGCTGCAAGAGCCTAGACCCGAGAGGCAATTACTACCGCACACGGCAGTGTATGTCTTCTTCGACAGGGGAGTGCAGCGATAATAAACCCGAAAAAAGATGCCAATAATTCCGGGGAAATTGATGGATGCGGCGGGTCGTTTCGGGCGCTATCGATGTGGGCCAAGCGCCGGAACATGGGCCTTTTGCACGTGGGACGAGAACCTGGGAGCTGGCCAGAAGCCATGGCAAAGTCCCGATCGATTGTCTCACAGGGCTCAGGGCTCGACAGCGGACGGGTCCCCCTGTCCATTTCTCGACAACGTCCTAAACAAGCCACTTGGGAGACACCGCCCGCTCGTTCTCATACCATAGCCGAACAAGGGGTTTGCCTAATAATAATCTATTGAGCATGCCTGGGAGTATAAGATATAACTAGAGCATGTACATGTGCATACATACGTAAGACAAAACCGATAGGCCTATGCTTCTAGAAGAATACGATGGCCAAGATGCATGACCCAACTTCCTTCGCACCCCTTTCTTTCCCCTACTCCATAGTCCATACCAACCACGGCAGAACGCCTTTTTTTTTTTTTTTTTTTTTTTTTTGGTTTTCTTCAGATCTTCTCCACTTCTCCCACGGAAATTGGGACCCGAGTGCGATTCCATTTTCTGGCAAAACTGCCATTGCAGTCTAGAAATATGGACATCCCACAAGTGGTTTCACCGCCGCCACTATATCGGATCTACGTTGAACATTGCTTTGTAGACCTGAGACCATTCATCACATAGGGGCCGCGGCAAGAACAGAACCACCCCCAGCTCTGCTCTATAACCTTCTTGTTTAAGCCAAAGTAGAAGGTTGTGACTGCTGCATCAATGCTCGGATTATGGTGTTTTGTTGTGGCAACGGAAACCCACGAGATCACAATAAAATTATCTCTCCCTGAAACCCTGTAATGTCCGTCTACATAAACCCAACCACGGGAGCCCCAGTCGGAGCTGCCCCGGAACAATGATGCCGCCTTTCCCAAGGGATGTCTAACAAGGAGTGAATGCCCAATCCCGAACCCAAACACCGAGAACAGAACAAGAATAAAAGTGTATATAACAAGTCATGCCAGGCCCCCCCATCATAGTGCCAGGGACAACGCTGAGTAGTAAAAGAAAATGCCAGAGAAGCCGCGATGATCGACAACGCGAAAGCAACTTCTCCGTATTACAAACGTACGCTACCTTAATCATAACCGGCTCCCCTTTGCCACGTACTGCGTTGCGTTAGTTACTGCAAACATTGTCATCGTTGCTCCAGTGGATCAAACTCACGGTGGCCCTGCTGACGACCGGTGCGTCGCATGTCCTCCCCCGGTGTGATGTGACAAATTTGACGACGACCCCGATGGACCAAACGGACTGGGTGCCCTCATGCTCCCGCTACCCCGGTTCCGTAGATGCTGCGCCTCAGACGGGTATGTCCCCGAGATGGGGTCCACTGGCGCGCGGAACGAGCTTCGGACCGAGTTGCGTGCCGAATCTCTAATTGAACCCGGATACGGACCCGAGTTGGGCGACACAGAGCGGTCAGCCATGTTCGCGGGATTCGACATGCCTGACTGGTCGTCTTCGAGGTCTGTGCTCCGCTTGAACACCTTGCCATCGCCGCGGGCAGTGGCACCCAGGGCGTCGAGCTCGCTCGTTGTGGCGATGTGCGTCTGTGACTTCATGAAGGACGTGCGGTCGTCATTCATGAATTGGTAGCGTGTGTCGGGATTGTTGTGGAAGAGCACGATGCCGGTGGTGATGATCAGCATGAGAAGAAGGATGAGGGAAAACGCGGCGTTGCCGATCCAAAGGACGACGCCCACCACGCCTATCACCAACCTCGGCAACCCAAACACATCGGTAAAGATAAAGAGGAAAATGGCGTTAATGAAGTTCATGGCGCAGATGGCGATGTTGAACGAGTTGGTGCTCTTGTCCATCCAGGGCCGCAAGACGGAAGCGGCAATCAGAGCCGCCGCCTCGATGATGATGAGAGCCACGGCCTGAACGGTTCCAGATCGCTGGGCAAAGGCGATGAACATGCCCTTGACCAGGGTATAGACCAGCACTGGCACGATAAAGTAGTATGCCGACGCGCGGAACTGCACGTACAAGAAGCCCCACTTGTTCAGGGCGTGTGCGTCGGCGAAAAGAATGTAGGCGGGGTTCCGGTGGAGAGTGACCGAGCGGCGAGCAATCCGGATGACCCTGTACGCAGCATAGGCCAGAGTTGCGAGGATGCCAAAGAAGAAGAAGACGGCCAACACCATGGCAGCTGGCGAGTCGTTTTGCGTAAATTCCCACAGGCACAAGATGGTAATCTGAGGGAAGGCGATGAGCAACCATCGGTACAGGACGCCTGCCAACTGTTAGCCTTCAAGGTTGACACTGGGACCTTGATCAAATGCATACCCTTGAGGACAGTCAGCCAGCCGGCGCGAAACTCCAAAAAGGTGTCGCTCCTCATCATCTTCATCTTCACAGCCAACTCGCAGAATCCCTTGAACAATAACACACCTAGAGCGGCGAAGAGCATAAAGATGTAGAAAAAGGTTAGTCCAGTTAGAAACAGGTTAGTCGTCTCGATGCCGGCCTGGAACGCCACTCTCTGTATGCCGTAGACGATGTAGCTGCCGTATGAGGTCTCGATTGCCCGCTTGGATAGGACACCGGCTGACCGCTTGGCAAGCCCGACGGCAGAACCAACCAGTGGCAGGGAGCGTTTCTCAACTTGCACCGACACGGTGTGAAGGGTGTCGAGAATGGTGGTTGCCTCTCCGCCAGTCGACCGCTGATACCATGTCAAGATATCCTGGATGAAACCGACCCTGATGATGCCCATGCTCCACTGAAAGTCTTGAGTCCATGACTTTACAACAGGGGGGAGAGGAACTGCGCAGAGACCGAGCATGGCCTGCGCCTGGAAGTAGCCGAACAAGGAGAGGGCGTTAGCCGCAATATGCGACGCGGCATTGGAAAAGCCCAGCCCGTTGACAATAGCTGATGAGAGAAGGGCAAGTGCTGCAACGGCGGCAGAGGCCCATTTGACGCCGATAAGATCCACTATCTGGGATTTAGTATCGGGCCTCCAACTCCAAGTCCCCTAAGCTGTTTAGGTTAAACGTACCTGTCATTCCGTTCGAGATGTCGGCCTCGACGCATGCGATGCTCTCCCCAACCCGGTCCCCATCTGTCCTGTTGATGAACACTCTAACGGTAGCATCAAGATCCGGAAAGGTATACGCGATACCCGGAATCGAAGAGATAGCAGACTTCGAAACTGGGAGGATAAACGGGTTGTTCATCTTTCCAGACGTCATAGGACACAAGCCAGGGAGGTTGGAATCGCAAGGGTTGACTGTGGTGTGAATGATCGGGTACCCGTATGCGAAGATCGAAATGTCGAAAACGACATGGCCTTCGATAGACGATGTCGCAATCATGTTGATGGAGGCCGTGAGGTTATTTGGGGTGAACACGACGTCAAACAGGCTAGCCGTGAAGCCCGAGTTTTCCTGGCATGCCGCCAGCGAACTCGATCGGAGCACATATTCGGCGCTTGTGGGGAGGACGACTGTCGCAAGAGAGGAGAGCAGGACGAGCGGGTTGATCGACGGAAACCGCATCTTGGTCGGGATGCCCGCCAGGGGCGTGGGGAGCGTTGGTGGTCAATCTGGCTTGTGATTTGCGGTTTGGCGCTAGTGGTTGGTCGCCAAGCAGAACGGTGTAGATAGATTTCGCGCACTCAGGCTGGCATCATACGTCGTCGATTGTAAGTTCCGCAATAGTGCTCTCGATGGTCTTGGTCCGATCGCGGGTCGGTTGCGACAAACGGTCGAAGGTCTCGGTGCTGGTTGCCCGACCTCCTAGAATACTCGGGGGTTGCGGAGAAAGCGGGGAGACGAAGAACGAGCGACAGCGACCGACAATTGGCCTACCAATCCTTCACCCAAAGCCGATAAGGTCCCTCTGGGTGCAAATTGCACGATGAGGTTGAAACGTTTGATCGTTGAGGAAGAGCTGTTGAAACGAATGAAGTTGGATAGAAAGTGAGTGGGGGACCGAAGGTGCGGATAGCCTCCACTGTACGCAGCAGCAAGAACAGGGAACCTCGTGTTGGGAACGAGTTGGCCCGGGCAATGAACAGGGGTCGGAGAGGTAGATTTGGATGGCCAACACGAGATGTGGCTGTGCCGGCAAAATCCAAAGGGGATTTCACTGGAAACAGGAGCGCCAAGAAGGACAAGAATGCCAAGCCTGCTAACATTTGCTGCCAGGGTGACGTACGCTAGCCCGATGCGAGTTCTCTGTGGCCCTGACAGGATGAGGTCATCCACCTTGGTGCAACCGCTAGGGTCTTCTGGTTGGCCAACATCGCACGGCAAACGTCAGCAACCTGCATCCAGGTCCAGACTGTACGAATACAGGATTCCTTCCATGTTTGCACTCATTTAACATGGGGCTATTAAATGTTAACGTTACCTGAATATTTCTGACGACCTTCTCCGAACCAAAACATCAGAAGCGCCTGGGTGATCCGCCCCTGTGGTTGCTTGAAGAATTCACAGGCAAGAATCCCCACCTGAACGAAAACAACTCTCAAACACGGCAACAGACTGCGTGCGTCGTGCCGTAGCAGCGCCAAGCCGACCATCTCTCTCGGATCAAGCTCATGAACTGCCTGACGTCGGTGGAGCTGGGCCATGGAGCGATTTACGAGCATCTTGGTTGGCGGGCTCAGTCATGTACTGACTCCTCTGAATGTGTTGCCATCCGCTTGACATAGAACATAGACAAACACTTCGGGAATTGGCGTTCTGGGATGGATATGTTCCTTTAGAGGCAGATTTGTGTTATTGGTGGAGAGGTAGGCGTTCGCAAAGGCCCGGAAATTCCCATGAAAGAACCCTGCCCGCAAAGAGCCGCTGGATGATCCCCGGGCAGGGGTCAAGTTCATGGGGGCTTTTGAACCAGGTTACACCACGGCTTATTGTATGTACATACAGTAAATCGTAACCGGCAACAGATCTCCTGGGAGAGATCTATCAATTGGAGCTTGGCAAGTCCGCAATGATATCTCATCCAAGGCTCGCCACCGGCAGCTCTGGCATCGTCTTTCAAAGTTTCGTCGCTGAATCGAAACGCCGGCCTCAACCTGCCTCCAGTAAAACTGACGACGCAACAAAGGTCAAGGAAAAAGGGTTAGGGTTTTGATCGGAATGCGATGGTCCTTTTATCTTATCGCTGCCTGGAATATCGGCCCTCTTTGGAAACCACACCCCCTTCACCATCCCACCCTGAGGCCCCCATTGAACGGAGCTCTTTGAACGCTGCAAACCGATTTCTTTACACCGCCTGTCTTTGGGGCCGCTGCTGCTTTCGCCGCCCAACAAACTCGAGACAAGCAAAGCACAAAGCCAACAAAGCGTGCTGCAGTCCGCGGTTTCTGCAATTGTCATGCCGAAGATGCGGTCGGTTTGACCCGTGCAGCAGCTACCCCTCTCTAGCCTCTGCCACTTGCTCGGCCACGCCTCCGTCCACCCCGTGAGCACATCCGATACCATAGCCATTTCCACTGCACCCCGTGTTTCTCGCGCTCCGAATTGCGCACACGCTGTTAGGCCCTGGAGCTGGCGGCAATCTGCACGGAACAAGGCGATCCGAGTCATTGTCTCTCTCGCAGCTCGGCTCGCGCTCAACACCTTCAACATGCCCGCAACGGCCGAACAATCATCCAGGAAGCGCAAGATGGATGCCGCAGAGCAGAAGTACTACGCCGTCCGCGCTGGCTTCAAGCCTGGTGTCTACACCACCTGGGCTATCTGCCAGCAGCAGATCACCGGTTTCAAGGGCGCGCAATGTGTGTTTCCTTTCTTTTGTCCGTCCGCAATGACCTAGCTGACCCTTTCGCCAGTCAAGTCTTTTCTCAACTACGAGGATGCCTCAGCATTTGCCGCCGGCCGCGAGCCGACTTCCGTGACAAGCGAGAACAAGCCTCCGCGATTCTACGGCGTCGCCGTCGGCCGCAAGCCTGGAGTATACACAGAGTGGTCGGCAGCACAAGAGGCAATAGTAGGCTGGAAGGGTCCCAAATATAGGAAGTTTGACACGCGGGCAGAAGCCGAAGCATTCGTCCGCTCCTACGGTGCTGCAGCCAAGTCCACAGCTCCTGAGATTGATGATGAGGAAGTAGACGGAGCCGAGGAGCCTCCCGCAAAGAAGGCGAAGAAGACCAGTAAACTTGCGAATTCGCGCGATAATCTGGCAATCATTTACACGGATGGAAGCAGTCGTGGCAACGGGCGGGTAGGCGCGACAGCGGGAGTCGGGGTCTACTTTGGAGACGGAGACTCGAGGTTCGTAACACATCCCATATTGCACGGCCATTACCAAGGATGAACTAACCTGTTCTCAACAGAAACATCTCAGAGCGCCTGCAGGGCGATCCCCAAACGAATCAACGAGCCGAGCTAACGGCCATCTTCCGCGCCCTCGAGACCGTCGAACTCACCCAAGATGTCGAGATCCGTACCGACAGCAAGTACTCAATCCAATGCGTCACCGAGTGGTACATCAACTGGGAGAAAAACGGCTGGATGACACGTGCCGGACCCGTCAAGAACCAAGACCTTGTGCAAATGGTGCGCGACAAGCTAGCAGAGAGAGAGGCTGAGGGCGGGCGCACTCAGTTCATCTGGGTCAAGGGACACGACACGGATCCAGGCAATATCGCGGCGGACAAGTTAGCAGTTGCGGGTGCTATGAAGCTTGCATGATACCCTTGTTGTAACTAGGACTAATCTTGTTTTCGGTTTTTTGGGTGGTGGCGTGTGTCTTTGGGGAAATTTCTCAGTCAATAGGAAGCATTCACGAGGAGTCTTGTTGTCTCAATCAACTATATATCTTCGTCTTCTGAATCCATTTTATTCATTTTTTGCCATCGGTCCTGTGTTGTGAAATTGATGAGTCAGGAATGTCGTGCTCAGGCAACTGCAGCAGTGAGACATCATGACATTCCAACCCTCCTCCGAGACCACTCTCTGTCAGATGATTGCCAGGAGGAGCAGCAGGGAATCACGTGGGAGAAGAGGTTCTGACTCGGAATCTAACGCCGCAATGAAAATGAAAAACGATTCTAAATTTCTCAAGGGACATAATACATCTATCCAATGCCGTGTCAGCTAACTCGTCAAGCCCCCATCCAGGTCAAGATCATCGTATCCTGACACCCGTCAAGCTCCCATTTTTGTCATCCATCAATGACACTTCCAAACTTAGACCCGTGACCGTTCCAAGTTAGTCCATGCGGCCTCGCAAAGTTGACTGAGAGCAGCAAGGCAAACCCTTGGATCCCACCACAATAGTCCACCACATCACTCTCTCGGTAGGTACTTCTGTCTTCACCACCGAGCGCGCCTCCTCCTTTGGCCGCCTCCGATCATTCCCCCAATTGTTCCCGCCGCCACATTCCGCAACTCATCCAAGAGCAAGAAAAACAAATAAGTCTTGATGTGCTCCCAAGCCCACCTTTTCAGACTGGCAGGCGTAGCCGACCAACCCACAACCCAAAGCCCCAGAATTACCACCCCCACCAGCAGCCTCCTCATCGTCTCGCTCCCAGCGAACTCGGCAACCAACAGCAGCCCAGCCTCCGCCAGCGCAAAAAGCCAGTAGTCCCCCGTCTGCCACACCCAAAGCGGCACGCTCTCGCCCCGCACCTGCTCCATCCTCCCGTTGCGCACCTGCGTCGTGGTCCCCCCGGTGGGGAGCGAGATGACGATGGACGAGCGCAGCGAGGCAATGGCCCACTGGAAGTAGAAGGCGCAGAAGAGGATGAACCCCGCCAGCAGCCGGTCAAAGAAGTAGGTCCCCGTGAGCATGATGGGCCCTGTCAGCCAGGAGATGGGGGAGAAGGGGGTCGCGGCGGTGTAGAGCAGGACGACGAGCATGAGCGAGGAGACCTGGCGGGGGAGGATGCGCGCGCTGGCGCTGGCGCTGCCTCCTTTGTAGGAGGCGTCGGTGTGGGTCGTTACCATTGTTGCGATGTTTCTTGGTTCCTATTTAGGGCGTAGTAATATTTTTTTTAAAAAATAAAAAACAAAGGGTGGCCGGAGCCTTGAAATTCAGATCTTGAGCTAAACCAAAGCGGCGGCGTCGTTGGATGAGTGACCAAGTGCCAAGCGATGGGTTTGACCTCGAGGTAGAAAGAAGGAATGAGTAAGAAACGCTTGTTCGACGGGAAGAACCCCTCAGTCAAATACACCAACGTTGACTTTGCGTCGCGCAATTTCGGAAAAACAGAGGCGATGGGGAGTGGCGCGTTGCTTTCGCTTAAGAAATGCGCTTTGTCTTTCCTGCCTGGACCTTGTGCGATTGTAGGCGCGTTTTCATGGCACATCGCGTTGTCAAGCCCCTGTGGGGAAGGTGGTTGCCTGCTCGGTGCCTGGGAGAGCCTAGTTTGGGCTGTTAGCGCCGGTCTATCCACGCCCCACGGAACTGTCAGCTGGAAATTTCTCCATTTGATCCGAAAAGGGGAGTCCCAAGGATCAAGAGATTTTCTACATAATGCGCGAAAAGCGGGACATACTTATAATTGCCGTTTTCAGGCCTCCTTTTTGCTTTTCCCGTGGTAGGTATGTACATACCACGGTAACGCGACTTTAGACAAGCGGGTCATTCAAAAAATAACGAGCACGCAAGAGCGAGACCACACTCATGTCTCCCTACCGTAATTTTGTCCTGGCTCCTGACCTGAAGAACAAAACTCCACGGCCCATCCATCTCTTTTTCGTGTGCTTTTAGATTTCACTGAGACCGGCCACAGAAAAAATGTAGCGACATCAACAAGTGCCTCCCGGCCTTCACTTGCCAGTTCCGGGCATTTTCACGATGATAGATATAGAATTAGTGGCACGCCACAACATAAGTGCTAAGTATAGTCTCGTCACGGCTTCTCATCGCCCTGATGCCCGTCCTGATCCGTCCTAGTAATCTCCTCCAACTCGGATTTCTTATAGTAATCAGATCCAAACCTCAACGGAAAACAGTACCCACTTCGAGTTGCAGTGGCCTCGAAGCATTCCTTCCCCTGGGGACACGTCATGCCGGACGCTCCTCCACACGCCTCTTTGTACGGCCAACAGATGCCAGGTCCGTCGCACGACGGTCCACAGTTGCCGGTCCATCTCGGATCGCCGATGCATCTCTCGATGCGCTCGTCACAGTCGTCCATCAGCCCCCAGCCCCCGCAGAGCGTGTAAATCTGCTGCTGGGAGATATCAATATTCTGACAGGTGCCGGGGCATCCCTCCCCCCAGCTGTTGGTCCATTCAGTGCAGTCCGTCGAGAGCGGGATGCAGGTCAGGGCTCCGGCACAGTCACCGAGAGATTGACCACAGGGTTGCCCAACTTCAGAAGGAGCAGAACCGGAACCAGCGAGCGGGACGGAAACCGAGACTTGGATGTTGAAAAGGAAAGCCACGGCAGTGGTGATGGTGTTGTGGCGCATGATGGGCAACGTGAGCGAATGCGATTAGCTTGTATCTGCAGATGTTCAAAGAAGACCTGCAGACTCGAGTGTCGGAATGGGCTACTTTATACTGATATAGCTCGAGCAACATAATTCCCTTTCCCGATCACGGCTGTAGCGCCACCGCAGCTATAAATATCGCATCGTCTGATACTTGCGGCCAATTACCGCTGTTGTCACAAGTTCCGAGGATTGCTGGGCACTATATATTCATCCTGGCTCGGGCATTGATATTAGCCTACACGTGATGTGACGCTAGGCTTTGCCCATTGAACACAAACATACTCGTCTGTTCCGGGGTTGCTTGACTATGACTTATACTACTTATGTATCTTGGGTGGCATGCTGACGGCATGCTGTCCGTCTTGGGTTTTACCCACCGTTTGAATGTCAAAACGCTCCCCGGATTTCCCAGCTACACTGCTTGTTGAAGACACCACCTTCCTCATTATTTCGGATGATCACTGACGGCGGTTTTTATGTCCCTACATCACATGCACTCAATTTCAAAGCCGTTCTCACCGTCTTTCGCAACCACAGCCACCGAGGTGCTGGGTGCGAATAGTGAGGGAGTAGTAGGTGGCGATCCTTAGATTCCTTACCCCTGCATTCGACATTTGCTTCTGGGCGAGAAGACTTGGTCTAGAACAATAGACAACCGACTCTCCGAACTAAACCCGTGGGTTTTTCTGTGCCTGTCAGAAAGTTGGTTGTCCAATCCGGCGTCCGCCGTCTCTGTTCGCAGCTGTTGACGGGCGCGAGGTCCGATCAGCCCCTCATGATCAAAATGTTATTGTCAACCATACGTCATGACAATAAAGGAGCTCCGCGGGGCGTCTCCAAGCGCATCGAGACCCCGTATTTCAATGCGGCCAGTGCCAACCTGTGTCCCTCACTGCCCGTTGCTGCCGTCGATCCATTCCTCGCTTACCCGCCCAAACCAACTGTCAATTCCCCCATTCATAAGTCAACACCATCAACATGCTGCTCTCAAAACGAGTCGCCGTCGGTATTAGGTCCCTTCCCCGGGCTACCCGCTGTCTCTCCATCACCTCCGTCCGGTCCTGGGCGACCCCAACGAGCCGGTATACGCCCAGCGATACCACCACGCGCAGTGGCAATCCCGTCGACGACATTGACCTCGTCTTCGACTACCCCACCGAGGGCCAAACCAGTCACCAGAAACAGCGCCTCGAGTCATCCGGCCTTGACCTACACTCGGCAATGCCGCACCGTCCCAAGGCCGGCATGGGACAGAGCGTCCCCGGTGCGGAGCGACTGGGTAAAGAGATGGGGGCTGCGGATAGTCACATGTATGTTCTTGGGTTGGCGACAACAACTGAAGGACCTAGCCACAACTGTAGCTGACGCGCCAATGCGTGGGATAGGTACCGATATCTTGGCCTTGGTGCCCTTGGCCTGGGCGGCCTGTACATGATGATGCGCCGGCAGAGTACGAAGGGTCCCAGCAACATGACACAGCCCGGCGATCTGGCTGCACAAAAGCCGGCCGAGAGCAATGTGGAGAGAATGCTCGGACGTGGCAGATGAAACATGCGGTAGGTGGCTTACGGCGAGAAACGGAGTAAAATTACCGCCGCAACAGATTGAAGTGATTGAGAGACTGCCGGCCGGTTGCTCTTCTGCCATATGTATTATTACGTCCGCAGGGGCCAAAACGTAATGATATTTCAGTAACACTAGGAAACGAATAGTTTTATATTTCTCGATGCTTGACGAACGGGGTTAGTTAAGGCGTGAAAGTTGGTTAATATATGATGATTGCATCTCAACGCATTACTTCGTCACACGACTCAAGTTGTTGTGAAGAATGACCACGGCAGCCTTTGCATATTTCATTTTTTGCATACTGGTGCTTGTTTAATATCCGACTTCTTTCAAACCAGTATTGGTTCACTCCGAGTGAAACCAAATTGTGAACGAGTGGTTGTAAACTAGTCTGTTCGCGCAGCCACTTGCTGAGAGGTGACATACGGTCAAAGACTGAATGAAGCGTGTAATGGAACTAACGTGAGATTTGAAACACTCACCGAGCTGGTACCCGACACTGGAATGATGAATAAAAGTATAGGCCATACTATATTATGGCCAGGTCGTAGCGACTGTCGGATGCCTGGCTCTCCTTGACATGGAATGCTCTTGAATAAGAGGCGAATTTCAGGGAGGTTTCACATACCTCCAAGGCAAAGCTTGGACGCCGCGTTAACGACCTCTTGAGTCGCTATACTGACAACCATTTTACATGCGTTTAGGAAACCAAATCAGTACTCATTCTCCCCCTGTTTTCCCATGAGCTCTGCTTACACCCTTTGAACGGACAGCACCAATTACTTGATGCTTGACACTGTGCGACGCGCCCTCTACCACCAGATATTGCCGGCCTGCTCGCCACATATGTATCTTACGCTTCAGACATCCTTCTTGGTGTGCTCGGCAGTAAAGGCTACGATGACGGCCACAACGATGACTCTGATGAGGGCCGCCGATATAATGGCCACTACGATAGCAGCCGCAACGACGTGGACGGTAGGGACGGAGAAAAGCTCTTATAGAAAACACAGTCGCATTCACAACAGCGCTCGCAGGGGTGGCCAGTTTGATGACGACGATAATAGAGACCATAACACAAAACTGAACCCACCCACCCACCTAGGCCACACCTTAGTGTTGCATTGGCCTGACGCCGCTACACACAAGGGCGGTTACGCGTTTAATAGTGTAGAGATACAGTAGCCTCCAGGTGGCCTCATTATTACTGAGATGCTAGATGCCAGGCGTCCTTTCCCTTTAACGAAGATGAGTAATGTGATCGAGAAAACATAGAAGTGGTGATCTTGGATAAATCATCGAAGACTAAGTTTGTGAATGTTAAACTGGTTGTAGTGAGAATAGGGCCGGCTAGGGATACAGGTAAAGCATGAGCAATAGGCAGTTCAGAGTGCAGCATAGAGGCATCGCCTTCGAGGCGAACGCATAGTTAGACTTGGACCTTAGCCAGGAGGTGAGACTGGGTTCGTACAGATTGCGCGACTACCAGTGCCGACTCTATGTCGTCATCAGTTTCAGTTTTGAAGTCATAGATTCTTATTAGTACCGATGGTAGCATGAACGGTTGGTTATACGTGCATGAAGGCACTGAATCTGGGGAAGTGGAAGCATGACCATGACCTCATGCTGGGGCTTGCAGCGTGCGTCCGTCGTTTGGTTAGTGCGAGAGACAAGTACGGTACAAGAGGTACTCCGAAGGTACATACAGTGTCATCGATGAGCTGACGAGGAAATCGAGATGTTTCGATACCGCGTTTGGGTTGTATCGACCATGCCAAAGTTACGTCAGGCCTCCGGTGTTTCTAAGAATGAGGCCGACTTCGTCTCTCAATTTGATTATACACTCGACGATCTTTGACTTCACTCGCGTCGATCCTAGAACACAAACGCAAAAGTATGGAACTTGTGCCTTATTCTATGGGTTGACTCCGTGCATAATCTGGTTTTTTGGGTGTTGGGGAGGCAAGGCCAGATGGCGAGATCGGGGAAACGCACCAAGACATACTGCAAAACATACCGCTTCATGTTACTTTGAAGGACCAATTCCACTCAAAGCTTAGGAGCCGTGTTCAACTGCCCGGAAACGGCATATCTTGAAAGGTCATAGCACGATATGAACAGCAGAGGGGCCAGAGCCGGCTTGCCATGTCTGGATTTCGAACGGGGGCGGAGTGGCCCTGATAGACATCTGCAATGGAACACAAGGACACCATGTCTACCGAATCGGTGCCTAAATATGCGAGATGGGCGGTCCAGGCTTGGTGGGTAAAACTTGAGGTGATATAGTGATGGGTGGTGACTAGGTGAGAGGACGTCGACATGACGGAAGGACGCTTCGCCGTCTTATTGTCAAGCAATTCCAAGACACTTCGCTTCATGATGGGGATGTGAAAAGGGGCTGGTTAAAGCGTATGACTTTGCGTTGCATGTGGCCAAGATCGGCATCGTATACCGATATGAGGAGAGTGAAATGGGGGCTACGGATCACGATATGATTTGAAGAATTGCATCTCCTTACTGGCACGTTCAATTACAATAGCCTCATCTTCTTGCCAGGGGGCTTGCCAAACTAAGATATCGTTCTGGACGCGCGTCGTCACCTCTGCCACGCCGTGAGACTGCTTGTCGTGAAGTGTGTGACCAGGTGTCTTTGAACACTGGGCCGAAGCATGGACATAACCGTTGGATTAAATGAAAGGTGCAGTTCCGCCAATGTCAACGTTGCTCGAGCAGGAGACATATGAACTTACGGACGAGCACCAAAAATTCCACGTGGGCTCTAGCCAGCACGGCTCGGTTCGGCGCGGGGCCCTGGACCGGAGTAGGGCGGTCAGGGGCAGGTCCGGCCTGGCAGGTGTATATCTGCGATCTGCTTCTGCAGCCTGATCCAATCTCAAGCCGGTCATCGGTGCAGGGATATTCCTCCAGGAACAAAGTTCTAGCCTATCATGTCAGCCTCACTTCTGTCCGCGGAAACCCCAACCCATCCAACACCCACCTCGGGCTCCGGCCGGCCGGTGTGGGTTGTAACGGGTGCGTCGTCTGGGCTGGGGCAGGCCATTGCAATCGAAGCTGCAAATTTGGCCACTGTTATTGCGATTGGCAGGAATCAAGCCGGGCTTGAGCAGGCAGCAAAGGCCGGCTGTCACGCTGTTGGCCTTGATCTTCGACGGTCGGGTGACCAGCTAGCAGCTGCTGCCGACCGCATCTCCAGAGACTTTGGGAAAGTGGATGTGCTGGTAAACGCGGCTGGATACATCCTGGAGGGCGCAGTAGAAGAGACGAGGTACTTTCTCACCTGATGGATGCTTCTGGGCATGATGTTGACGCTGCTACAGCGATGAGGAACTCCTGGATCTATTCAACACAAACGTCTTCGCCCCCACAAGACTGGCCCGAGCGTTTCTCCCGACTATGCGGCAGGCCGGCCGAGGCGTCATCGTGAATGTTGCTGGGGTTGGTGGGCTCAGCGGAAGTCCCAACGCAGGGTTCTACTGCGCGTCCAAGTCGGCGATCGCTACGCTTACCGAGGCATTGCAACGTGAGACCGACCCGCTTGGCATCCGGGTCTGTCTCGTGCAGCTGGGCCACTTTCGCACCTCCTTCCTGCAATCCGGCCACAGAGTCAAAGTTGCTGCTCATATCTCCGACTACGACCCTGTTCTGGAGCCCCTTAGGTCTGCCTTTGACGGGTTGAATGGGGCGCAACCTGGCGATCCTAAGAAGGCAGCCCGGGCAATTGTGGAAGTAGTGAGCCAGAATCGAGGGGAGATTCCGCTTCTCCTCGCATTAGGACCGGATGTTCCAGCGGCAGAGTTGAGTTCTCATGAGGCCAGAAAAGAAGCATTCCGGAAGCACCAAGAGATTACGAACGCAACGGATTTGTAGTGAGACAATCGGAAGTATTTATAGAGAGCCGTTGCCGTCCATATCGGTGGTTGGGAATTGATTACTGTATTCTGGCTGAGAATATTAGACCGAGTTTAGCCACCAGAGACGAACAGCAATACAATACTAATGCGGCTCAAGATACTTGTCGCGAGACGCGCCGTATGATCACAACCTGAACTTATAGGGGCTCCGCAGCATGGCGGAGTTACGTTTACCCCGCTTGTCCCACGGGGGCACAATAATTGGGACTCCAATCGAGAGGCCGGTGGTCTTGATGAAAGGAAGCGGATACGACTCTGCTTACGGAGTATGGGTATCTCACCACCACAACAGCGTCAGACGACAGCGGTCTGATCCCTGAAGTAATCGCACAAAGCTTGCATTCTCGCGCCGTGATTACTGATATTTTCTGATCCATTCAGATGCACATGTGCCTTTCTTCTTTTTCGCCCTTGGAAGCCCGCCCGACAAGACATGTTCGCCTACATGTACGTACGAACGTTGCCACAGTGAGTTGTCGAGTTTCCGCGTTCTGGCCCTGGCCCTGGGAACGAGCACTTCTTGGCATGGGTAGGCTATCGGTTAAAAAGTGACGATCATGCGAGGTCAGGGCGAAAAGGTGCTGACTTGCAGTCTTAGTGTCCTCGCCGATACGACGATAGGCGAGCGGCCCGGCACGGGTACCATTTGCGGTCCGTCAGTGGGCTTTTGCGAGCTAGTTTAGCGTGGGTGATCTCGCACATCCAGAGTAGAAAAAAAAATAGTTCTGAGATGGCTTGGTCTTTCATGATAGGGGGCTTGGGATGATCAGGGGACCATGGTATGTACATATACAGTAACTGGTATTGTAAATACAGCGTGCCCTGTTGGCACCCTCCCTGCTGATTCTCCAGTCAGTTAAAAGGTCGGGTAACCAATAAACAGCCGACGACGCAGAGAACAATCACCAAGACGGACTGGGCGAAGTGCCTCAGACAATACCCCCAGATCCGACCCCCCAGCCATATCATTCATGTCCGTTGCATCCGCCCCTATCTGCAAGCTTCCATTTTCGACGTGTCCGGCCCCCAACGGCCCGTTTGTGGGCCGCTGATGGAGTGGTGCCGCTGAACCCCTGAGCGCGAAACACTGACGTGACAACGAAAGGCAGGAAACAGGGCTAGATCGACAAGATGCGAATTAACTCCAACCGAGGCATGGGATTTTAGTTTCCCATGTGTCCATCACAACTGATCTTGGCTTTGGAGGAAGCAGGAGATGGGCGCAGCGAGCGCAGGTTCGAGCGGGGGTTCCATATCCGATGGCAGGGCCGCGGATGTGTCCCGGACAGGACATTGCTGCAGTCAGCGCAGCCTCAATCTGCAACATGCTGACCAGAGTTGCCTTTCCCGTCCAATCCTGGGAGAGAGTGGAACCCTAGCAAGCTGCATGCAACGGCCGCCGAAGGGCCTTGGCTGCATCGCGAGTTCGCGCCCATCCTCACACCACACCCCTTGGGATTACCCGACGAGCCCGATCATGCCGTGAGTCCCCGCTTTACGGTGCTACACATCGATGGCGCTCGTCTTAGAGACCGCGTTGGGCATGTGTTACTCCGGCGCACATTTCTTTTAGTATGTAACAACACTCTGCTCGCCTTCCTGTCGGTTGTCGCTGAGTTTACCTGAATCGGAATTCGGGGCAATTAGTAATTACGGCCAAGCCCGAGGCCCATCCCAACCCGTGCACAAAGAGAGACCATGATCGTCACCATTTCCCAAGGCCATTCTCCGTCAAGGCCACCCATACGTCCGGCCGGTGTTGTCGGTTGAGCTCAGTACCTGGGATGCAGGGCTTGCTGGTTCACAAGTAGCCCCAGGGTGAATGCGAAGGGATTATAATGCTTTCGACGTAAAGCCGTGGTTTCCTTGCACTTGTTCGGAAAGAGTCTAGCATCATTGGATATAAGTGATCTGGTTCTTCCCTGGACGATCTGGAACCTTGTGACTTTTTTCTCTCCCCAGCCGGACGGAGTAACCAGCATGATTAAGCTTACCTCCACTCCCCGGAAGGATCTTCCGTCACACTCGCCTGATACCACCAGCGGTGTCCAATCAGCCAACTTCGGCCACCTCCATAACCCGCGTCGGCCCCCAAGGAGGACCGCGTGTTAGCCACAGAGCTGCGTGCTGTGCCTCGAGCCGACATCGGCCAGCCGTTTAGCACACTGAGGCTTGCGTCATCTCCTTGCGCTGAGATACGATTCCTCGCTCGCGGTAGAAGCCAGTCGAGGCGGACAAGTGTGGTTTGTGGTATGCCTGGCTGTCAAAATGCGCGCCATCCTTCACCCGTATTTACTCTGGTACGTGGATGTAGAACGTGCACATGCGTGCTATTGTGCCAGGTCCTCAGCCCTACGGGACAAAACATTCAAGCAAGCTCTCCCGGGCCCCTGGTGCTTATGCCGGCCCGTTACACAGCACCTTTCGGGCCACATGAACACCGCCGGGTCTGGGCCTGGCCTTGTTAGCCAGCGTGCACAACTTGATCTGACTGCATGGTGTGGAAGCCAATCCGGAAGATTCCGATGGTCGATTGCATGAAGACGATTTGGAGCCGTTCATTCTGCCAACAGTTCCTTGGAATACGTCATATGGGCTCTGGTCTTATATCTTGCATCAGATGCAGTAGGTCGAATCTGGCCGCGGCTCGGCAAGCTTGTTTGACCGGGGAAACTGAACTCCAGACCAAATAACCACGTATCGGGCCCAATCAGCGAGTCGACGGGGGCCGTTACGTGGCAGCCCCGGTCAAGCCAAGGCCCGGTGCTCCTATTCAGCTTCTCATGCATCTCGATATATACTGTCCAATGTCCGAGAGCAAGCATGCAGTATGATGGGCGTATTGTATCCCCCCCGGTCGCTTTTGCGAGAGATGTAGGAGCCCAATCTAAATGCTAGGAAGTCTACTTGCCATTGGGTATTTCTTTCACCGGCATACCATGCCGTAGTGGTCCCGCCCGGCTTGTAGGCTGAACTGATCAAACTCCTACCCCCCACGTGAAGGATAGCTCGATCGCCATCGAGCGGCTTGTCCGTTTCCCCCTGCTATGTCTCCCCCTGCTATACGCCGGGCCCGCGCCCTTTTTTCAGGTTGCAGCCTCCAATGTCACCCTGGCCCATACTACACACCAGCTTCCGTTCTGCAGGATACATGACAAGGTACAACGTTCGTACCACGAGGTACCACCTCAGCACCATTCGAGACACGGCCATCCAACCTTGCTTCCCAGCACTGACTTGTTGGAGATCAAGCCTGAAACAGGTTGATGAACAAGCAGTACAAGTTATATATTTCACCCACTTGATTTGAAGGTTCTGCTTCTTTGTTAGATTTCATAATTGGGCTCCGCCCCACGCCACAATAAGCCTCCCAAACCTGTAACCCGTGATTCAGCGGCAGCCATTTGCGGTTGGGGACTGGATGGACACCGACGACAAGAGGAAAACCCGGGGCCGGAAACGGTGGACCGAAGAAGAAGATGGCATCCTCTACGAGGAAGCAATGAAACAGTGTATGCATATGTCACACCCCGGTCCACAATAATCCCCGAACCGAACGTGAGGAATGCTAACGCCAGTTTCCGATGCACCCGTTAGCGTCGACGGGCAATGTCCGCGACTGGCATCGAATCGCGACCAAGCTGCCGGGACGCACTAACAAAGACTGCCGCAAGCGGTGGGTAAACAAAGTGTGTGGTGGTCTGAAGAAGGGTCTGTGGGACCCTGAAGAAGACAGAAGGTTGCAGGCGGCCGTCGAAAAACACGGTCTTCGGTGAGTCCTCCTTTTCCGGGCCGCTATCAAGTTACCGTCCTGTGAAAAGCCAAGGATGCTGCGAAGCGGGATCAATTTAGATAGGGGCCTCACACTGACCAATTCACTTCAAATTCCAGATGGCCTCTGATTGCCAGCGAGGTGGGATTCCGGAGCCCAGACCGTATGTACATGCACCATCAGTCATGAAACCCCTTTTCTGGGCCCACCCCAACCAACACGACTGATAAACCCCCGCTCTAGAGTGCGCAAAACGATGGCAATATGGCTTGGATCCGAGACTAAAGCACCGAGAATGGACAGCGGAGGAGGCAAGTCGCCTAGCAATGGGCGTATCCCTTCACCTCAAGTGACTTCATTAACCCTTGACCCGTACGTAGGACAAGCTGCTGCTTGCACTCGTGCAGGAGCGAGGCCGCGAGTGGAAAGCCATCCAACACAACCACTATCCTACTCGCTCCCGGATCGATCTGAAAAACCGGTATGTGCTCGCTGATCGGGGTCTGCCGCAAAATGTTCCATGGCCACCTCAACTGACCATCTACTTCAGTTACACAATCCTCATGCGCCGTCTCGGCAACACACCAACCGAGCAAGACGGCGAGTCCAACAGCTCAGATGACTCCGGATCAGACAGCGAGGAATGCGGGACGCCCGGACCGTCGACGGCAACAACACGGGCATCCAGCAACAGCACCATCTCCCGCAGTACTGACGGTTCGCGCTCTCCCCATCAACGCCGCAGCAGCCAGCACCCCCGACGTCACAGCCGCCTACAGTCCACCGCCTCCGTCAACTCGGAGCCATCCTACCTCGCCGGCGGATTGAGCCAGCCCGATTGGCTGACCAGCACCACCCGGGCCACTGCCAGCATCGGACCGAGCTCGTCGTCCGTCTCACTCACCGCCCTGGATATGTCCGTCTCCAGCCCAACCACGAGTAGTTTATTCCACGACTCAGCCATGACATCACATACGGATTTGGCTTTGGGAATGGACTTTCTCGACTCCATGGCCGCCACGGCCGGCTCCGCTACTACCACCGGTTACCATCACAACGACGCGGCTGGCATGTTGCAGGATGGTACCGGATGGGACGACGCGCTAGCGGGAATGTCATTTCCGACCCCAACTGTCGCTTCGCTGTCAGCTTTCCTGCCTGCCGGGACGTACACCGGTGCAGGAGCGGGGACGGCGGGTGATGCATCAGGAAAGATGGATGATGTGGGGATGGAGGTGGACATGGATATGGTGTTTGACCCGGAACTGCTTCACATACCTGTCGACGGTTTGGCTGGTTCTGGTGCTCCTGGGTCCAATGTTGCGAGCACTACTACGTCGGTGCAAATGGAGGTACAGACTGCTTCTACCTCCAAGTCCGGGGCCGCGTCGGGGCCCGGCTCGGGAGCAACTGGCGGCGATGGAAGCGGCGGTGACCAGGAAGGAATTGATGGGGTTGAGACGGACCTGTCAAAGGTTGTTATTGCTGTTGAGGGATGTGATAAGGACACGTTGGACTATTTGTTCAACGTCACTCGGCCTATTAAGGGGCGAGTGAAGATGGAGATTACGATGTGATGACGGCGGGAGTGAAGGGAAAGCATGACTGGC
This sequence comes from Chaetomiaceae sp. B2702, assembly GCA_023628455.1. Lineage (NCBI taxonomy): Eukaryota > Fungi > Ascomycota > Sordariomycetes > Sordariales > Chaetomiaceae > Chaetomiaceae sp. B2702. The sequence goes on from JAMAKP010000043.1 coordinate 190,383, forward strand.
GTTGGTGTTTACAGATTCTTATGTATTGTAGTGGTTAGTTTTTATTCCATGTTTTCATCGAGCTTTTGCATCACAGCACCCTTCACTAATGTTTTAGTCAAAAACAAGACTTACCCAGGCAGGCTATAAGAACATCACACTGAAATCCACATCAGCGCAAGGATATGTTCATCGCACAGATAGAGGTGCCTGCCGACCCGGTACGTGTATACAATATTAGTACCGGCGACTGACAACTCCCGGCGCTCAAGGCCTTACTCCTCTTGGTGGTTTCTGGCTGCATGAGTAGCCCCTAATTTGGTCCCTCGCAAGAGAATGCCAGTGGTAGCTTGAGATGAATTCCATATAAATCTAGATTCAGCTGCCCTCAATGCGGAGTCAATCAGTAGTGACGTCCACGAGCCTCACGTTAAGCGCCACGATCATTTTGCCATGCTGGGTGTGGTTGGATGTAAGCTGAGGTATGCCGGATTGGTACTTAACCCTCCAACACGCCGCCATATGAACTAAAAAAAAAAAAAAAAAGATCCCCCAGCGAGTTGCTATGAATGTCTAATGTATGTAAGACTCTACCTCCCACCGTAACGTTGTCCAACCACCACTCCTCACTTCAACTCAGAATCAGGCAACACGACTTCAACAAGACCAACCTGACTCCTACAATCCCAAATCTTGCGCAACCTTAGTCCCGCTTTCTGAACGATATCTGCAAACTCCGTGGGCTTCCGCTCAATTCCGTTAATGATGGACAGCATTGCTAGATCCCTCTGGTGCGAGTACCGCGTGTAATAACCCCAGTTAGCCGGGAGCGGCTGTGGTGCAGGCGGCAACTCGGGTGAGCCCAATGTGGTGTTCATGACTTGATCACTGCAAGGAGTTAACCATATGAAATCACCAAGGTAAAACACCAACGCCTGGCTGCTGGAGGTCTTGACGTACCAGATCAATATGCGACTGTGCGGGCCCATGCTGGGCTTGATGGCCGACAAGATACGCACGCAGTACTCATCCGACCAGTCATGCATGATGTACCGCAGCCAGTAAACATCGGCGTCTTTGACCGGGTTGGGCTCAAACATATCATGCGGCACGAAGCGGACGCGGCCTGCCTTGAGTGCGGCCGGGTCCTCTTTGGGCCAAACGGCCGACTCTGCTTGTTGCAGAACGGGGGCGCGGTCTTGGACCACGAAGTTAAGGTTGGAGTACAGCCGGCCAAGCTCCATGCAGAAGGCGCCTGGTTATGTCAGACGAGGTGTTACAGAGACATTCACGGGTCACTACTCACCAACTCCACCGCCGACATCGACAACGGTGGCGTCACCTAGCGAGCCCCAAGGGAAGTCTGCAATATTGCGTCAGCCGAGATGCCAAAACAACAATCAAGATAGGGCCCAACACACCATACAAATGTGCCTGACCATACACCCTGCCCCCACCGAGCATAGCAAGCCCAAAGATAGCGTGCTCTGGGCGGGGAATAAGTGCTCCATCACCGGCCTGGCTGTCAGAGGTAGCGGCAGCTGAAATGGCGCTATCCAGCTCGGTGCCAAACGCACCGGGATAAGGACTAATACCGCCCTCGGATCCGTTGCGGTGTCCTGCTCGCAAGTCTGCCACGCTGATCTTCTCCTCGAGCCAATCCCAGCGCGGCTTTGAAGTGCCGACAGCATCTTGCCACGGCGTGACTTCCACTGCGTAGGAGGCTCCCTTGGAGGGGTCACTCAGGTAGCGAGGGAGGTGGTCTGAGGCGGTGTACAAGTCAAGGCCACTGACAGATCGTGTTAACCGCTGGGTAAGACAGGCATGAGGGAGGGGATACAACTGACAATAGCATAATGTACGCCCGCAGTGGCTCATTCTTCACGAGAGACTCAGAAATGCTGTTGTTGGCAAACACGTCCGCGTTTTTCTCTCGGAAAATGTGGATTGAGCAGAGGCAACGCATGATGCGGGCTGGCACCTGGTCAGCCCGAGGTCGAATGGTTCATTGGCCGACTACCACTTACAGAGCTTCTTCGACTCAATGCCTACCTCCGCCGCCAAAGCCTTGACCTCCACGCCTTTGTCGCCATGGCGAGCTAGGATGTCGGGAATCCGCTTGTCAGCGGCAACATGCAGCGCCCGGGCCTCAAAGTACTGGGACGATACTTCGAGCAGCCGGCTCTGCGGGCTGCTGACCAGCTCGGTGAGCTTGCCCGCCGCAGCCAGCAGGGTACGCTGTGCGTCAAACATTGGCCTGGCCGGGAGGGTTCCGTCCATCCGCTGGTGCATCGGGAGTTGCAGCTGGGCGACATAATTGGCAATAGAGGATTGGATCAGACTGCCAAGCTGCAGCAACGTGCGCGAGACCTCGTCGAGTTCTTGGATAGCCATTGCCAGAAATTATTGAGGTAAATTGGGATGTTGTGGAAGCAAACTGTCGATGATTGTGGGTTTGGTGTTCGGGAGGTGGTAGATGCTGGCTGTATCCATGCGATCTTGTCAAGTGAATAGCGCATGAGTTTAAAAGCTCTTCGTAATATCACACGACTTACTTTAAAATTTGGTTATTAGGATGATGACGACGGCTCTCGACTCTGGAAACTGAGACTCGTCAGGGGTTTATTCGGGTCCGGAGGACCACGGGCCGGACCGGAGTCGATTTGATCGGTGATCTGCATGGCCACGCCGGCCCTCCTGCCGGACACCATTGAAGTACTCCGAACGTCATGGAATCCTGGAAGTAAAAGGCATTTAATACTGACACGGCAGTATTATTCAGTCCTTTGGCTGCATGACAATCATTCTCTTGATATTGCCATTTTGCTGTTCAGCATTGCGTGCACAATGGCCACCGCATTACGTCCTCACACTTGGGAGAACGGCTACCGGAAACCATTGGATGGGTCAGAAACACCATGGATGTGGAAATGCGAGGACGACGAAGATGATCCCAATGCCTTTGTAACGGCACCGTCAAAGGAGCTGGTCACTTCCTCGGTCCACAACAACATCGGCATCAATATGATACGGACATGGCCTACGCTATTCGATGGCACAAACAACCCGCATGGCGTACCGTCATGGTGGAAACCCTCCAATGAAGTAGACGTCCTCATTGTGGGAGGTACCATTCCCTGTTTCTGAGCCGACCATGGGGGAGTCGCGCTGACAATGAGCCAGCTGGGCCTAGTGGGCTTGAAACCGCCGTCAGCTTGGCCAGACAAGGGGTTTCGTTTCGTATCATTGGTAAATACGTCAAATATCTTGGATGAAAGGCCTGATGACTGATTTAGTTCAACAGACAAAGCTGAAGGACCTCTCATCGCCGGTCGAGCCGATGGCGTCCAGCCGCGGTTTCTTGAGACCGTCGCGACATGGGGTCTTTCCTCGGAGATAGCCGAGGAAGGACCTCTTATTGAGCGGACAGCCATCTACCTGGACGGCAAGAAGCTCTGGTTCAACCGGTCGCATCAGTCAGACTCGAGATACCGCGGTCTCCACGTCATCACGCAGGGTCAGATCGAGCGCATCTTCATCCGTGACCTTGCTCGTCACAAAGCGCTTGTTGAGCGCAATTGTGTGCTTTCTGACTATTCAGTGTCCCAGGATAATGGCATGGATGAGTATCCAGTGCGCGCAACCATCCTAAACGAACAGACGGGGGAGAAAAGCATGGTAAAGGCCAAGTTCCTGGTCGGTAGTGATGGCGCTGCGAGTGGCATCCGTAAGAGCCTAGGAATCCCGTTTGATGGCGTCAGCACCGACATCTATTGGGGGATCATGGACTGCATTTACGAGTCCGATTACCCACATGCATGGGTATTTGGGTGAGTCTCCGATGTTCTCCTGGAGAGGCGCTCAACCTTTGCTAAGATTAGTGAAGGTCAGTGATCAGCTCCAAGCATGGTGGCTGTGTGATCATCCCAAGGGAGGATGGGTATATCAGGTTCGTTTCTTACCTCATAGCGTCCGATAACTAAGCAAATCAAGCGCTAATCTCGAGAAGGTTGTACACCCAGCTGGACGTTTCCCAGACCGGGCCCATCGCGGCGTCAAGGCAGGCAAAGGAGGACTCTTCCTTTGCGGAAGCCGGGGGTCGGGTGGCCATTGAGACAGTGACACCCGAAGAAGTTCTCGAGCAGGCTAATAGGATCTTTGCTCCATATAAACTGAAGTTTGCAGCTCCGCTGAGTTGGTTTGCCATCTGGAAGAGTAAGCGGAGCCTTCCAGGCTCTTTATCTGAATTTGAACTGGAAAACTGACACGAGGTGTTAGTTTCTGAGCGGGTGGCACGCTCATATTCGTCTCCCGACATGCGCGTGCATTTAGTCGGCGACGCAGCGTGAGTCGACTCACCTGAACTACCTTGCTTAGCTTGAATTACTACTGATATATTAGCAGACACGTCCACAGCGTCATGGGTGCCTTCGGGTTGAACGCGTCCATTCTAGACGCGGCAAACCTGGCCTGGAAGCTTGGTCTCGCTGCAAAGAAAAAGGCCAAGCCAGAAGTAATTCTCCCCACATACGAATCCGAGCGGCGTGGGCACGCCGTGCGGGTTATCGAGGTTTCAGGGACCTACCTTCGCTTCGTCACGGGCTCCTCCGTGCCGGTTCCAAACCTGTGGGACATCGAAGCCCTGAACTCCAACTCCGAAGCAGGACACGCACAGCCCAACGGAGAGCCCAACGGCACTGAAATGCACCTAAAAGACCAACACCAACCCAACGGCGACGCCCCGGAACGGAGTCACGCAGAAGCGCTGCAGTTCCTGATGAAGTTCTTCCAAGCCCACGGCCAGTTCCTGCTCGGAGTTGACTGCCCCTACCCTTCATCCGCACTTGCCCCGTCATCGGAGCTCTCCAACTCCAAGCCCACACCAGCACTACGTGTCAACAACGGCGTCCGCGCCCCCAACCCTCGTCTCAGCTTTTCAACCAACCGTACCGGGTATCTGTACGACCTCTTTGAGGGCCCCCCACGCTTCCACCTCGTTGTGTTTGCGTCCTCTCTGGCCGGCGCAGAAGTCCGGAAACGGGTAGCCAAGTTCGCAACAGAAGTCCAAGACACAAAGGGCTTCTACAGCCGCTATGGTGGGCGGGACCGGTTCAACATCGTTGTCGTTGTTAAGTGCATGCCCTTTGAGGCCGAGGAGCGGCTGGCGAGCGTGCAGTTTGATCCCCTCCGCAACGTTGGGGCCCATATTGTCTATGACGACCGGGCGCCGGACGACGATGCGCATACCATGTGGGGCGCAAACCACAGCAAGGGAGGCGTTGCTATCATTCGGCCGGACCTGTGGGTAGGGTGCACTGCGTTTCCAGATGGGACTGAGGGAATTAGGGAATATTTTGGCGGGTTTTTGCTCGAGTAATCCGGTAGCCGGTACAAGGACTTGATAGACTGAAGGCAGCCGGGACGCCATATTTAGGCCTGTAGCGCCATTGCCGCTTTGTTTTTTGTTGCATTCGTAGTGAGGGATCTGTCCTGGCGAGTGCAGAGCGTACACAGCAAGGGAAAAGTTGTGACATTGATATGTGCCCAAACCCCGAGAGAGAGAACCAAAGGGGACATGGGTGGATCCTGCAGAGATAGTTTCGTCTCTTCTGACATGTCGCAGAGGGAGCCATACTAATCAATGTATAGCGAAGGGAAAGTTAGGATGCCGAGCTGCAAGTGACATTCTAGGAGCTGCCGAAGGAGGCATTACAACGGGCCTCTTCTAAGCCCTTGTGACTACTTTCGACCGCGTTCAAAGTTACTACTAGGTAATTTTCAATACTGATTAATGCCCGCACGAAGAGAGGTCGACGCACGGCAGATGACAGAGCTACCTATTGTAATCCGCCGGGGCCATATACCCCGTCGAGTGTTTAGAACACCCTTCCCCTCGGCGGCGCTCCGTTCCTAGATCTCTTGGCTTTCTTCTTTCATCTACTGTTCTGTGCTATCATGTCTTAAGCCATCGTTGCATCTAGCAATTGCCTTCAACTATTCCACGTCTTCTCCGCTCGCCGCCATGCCCGTGTCACCCCAGCTGGTCCCCCGGGCAGAGGTTCGCAACTGGCCGGCCTGCTTTGTTTCCAAAAGTGGCAGCGTAGGGCCGGTCTCATATATCCGTCCTGGCTAGACTCTTGAAGCTGCCGCTGAGAGCCTTCGTCGCTTTTACCTCAAGAATCTATCCCTGCCTGCGCGCCTTCAGGCTAAGGTTAGCATCGACGAGCTGATCATTGAAACGGCCCAGATTATGCTGGTAGGGGTTGCCTGCGCCGCCTACCCTCAAACTCAAGCAACTACTGACATTCGTTCTTCTTCAACCCAGACTGAGAGTTTCGGCCCTGCCGTCCCGGACCTCGGGCCTCTCCATGTTGCTCGGCGACAGACGGACTTGGCGCTCTCTAGCGGCGCACGAAAGCCACAGTTGCTCAAGGCCCTGAAGAGCGAGAACTTCTTTCATTAATACAAGAATTCAAATGTTGCTGGCAACTAGAGGCCGGGATTTGTTATAATCATCACCCAACATAGAGAGGAAACGCGCTGTCGTGTGAAAGAGCGGCTAGGCATCGCCGGCGTGTGTGTTCTATTACAATGTGTAGGTAGTTAACATCATTGAGGTCTTGCCGCCTTGCTGGATGGTTTGCCAACGGAGGAGCCTGCTTGCCGTGAGATGCATTCAACGGTATCAGAACGCCGTGCCTACTTAGGGGATAAGATCAATTTTGAGTTTACCGGGGTGGTATCCCGGCTGTAGATGGGATAATCGTCTCGAGTGAATGGCTTGATACGCCCCCCGCCTCTCGTTTCCCACTATACTAAGTGAGTATCTGCTTTTTGACGACCTTGTTCCGGCTTTGCGCACTTTTATTTAAGTATAAGAGTTTCAACCTAACGTAGAGAATAGCCACAAAATACAACGTTCCTTTTCAATTCTCCAACGAAACGGTTCCCCCCTCCGTCTGTTATTGAATCCTTCCTCTCTTAGGTAGCTGCACGAAATTTTCAGCACCGTCTTTCTGAGTGCCATCTCCGTTAAATGTGAGTCATAGCCGTGCTCACCTCCAGCCTGACTGCCTAAAACCATCACCGACTCTCAATCATTGCACAAGCTCCCTCTAGCTTTTCGGACACCTCTCCAACCTACTTCAGGTCAGCATACAAGCAATCATTCGCCGCTGCATAATCCAAATACTCACCTTGGCAGGGTCAAAGACCTCAAAATGATTACAGTCGAGATCGAGCACTAGCAGGCGCCGTCCGAGCAGGCGCTCCCAGCCGTCGATTGACTGGGTGCGGAAATCGCTGTCACTCAGCCACGGGTACGGCACGCCGCAAGCCGCCTCCGTATCCATTGTGCGAGAACAATGCAGCATGGCGCAAGGGATGGCGTTGGATGCATCAGGAGCACCGCAGGGAGCCTGCTTGCTATATTGCTGTAACATGGCCGCATGACGGCCAAAGTTTGCCTCGACGCGCTCTCGCATACCGGACTTCTTCCTGTTGCTTGCGCCAGCCCCAACGACGTGTTCAATGACTTCTCGCGGCAGGGGTTCGTGGTCGACGGGGACGGGCGAGTCGATGAGCACCAGGCCTTTGACGGGAACGCCACGCTTCCGCAACTGGTTCGAGACTTCATATGCCAGAACTCCGCCGAAGGACCAACCTAGGCGAGAAGTCAACATCAATGAGCCGGAGATAATATGCCATGGGAAGCAGGGTCTGATAACGTACCACCCACGATGATGTTCGGCTGATGAGCCAGACCAGCTCGTTCAATGTAAAGGCTAGCCAGTCGCTGCATACTCTGCACATTGTTTCCGGATGAGTCATCCAAGCTGAAGATGCCGTGGACATTGCGGTTCATCTCGTGCAGTTTTCGGTACATGCTACAGAGGCCGCTGCCGTCGTGGAAGAGGTAGAGGCTGGACTTGGGCTCACCTGTTCGCTGCTGTTGCAGCTTGGCCGGGAATTTGTCTTCGCCGAGCCCGCCGGGGATGCTCTGCTTCTCTCCCGGTTGAGTGCCGGTTTTGGTTCCAGCGGGTTGGCTTGAAGGAGATGCCCCTGACTTTTCAGCGCACAAAGCCTCCAGCTCCTGGATCGTCAGCCCGGAGATGCCGTCATGACCAGGGTCGATAACAATGCCCAGCTGGCTTTTGAGCTCGTCCAGCAGCTCGATCGACAGCAGCGAGTCGATGCCAAGAGTAGACAGGGGTGCGCTCTTGTCGACACTGTCGACGGCCAACCCACATACATCAGCCAAAAGCGTGTCTATCCGTAACTCGTGATCCGGCGGTGTCATGGGCGTCGACGCGGCTGCTGATGACTCATCCGTGGAATTCAAAACCGCCGTCGACGGCGCCGTTGATGGGGTTGCAGACGTTGTAGACAGAGCCGCCGCGCCAGTTTTCATCACGTTGATAAGATCGCCCACCGACTCGCAACCTTCCAGCTCTTCTCTGGGGACCTCTAGTTGCGGAAGCCGACTGCGAATTGCTTGTGTTAACTCTATAAAGAGGAGGCTGTCAATGCCCATCTCAGCGAGCGTCATGCTCGGTTGGACGGTGGAATCAGCTCCGCAAACCTCGCGGAGCATAGCATGGACCGTGGTCTCGATGTCTGGCGCAGCCTGGGCCGAACTCGCCTGGGCCGTCTTGGACGGGGTTTTCCTGTTGCTTTCGGTCTCTGCAGGTGGTGCTACTTGACGTTTGACTTCGGCTGGCTTCGTATGGTTTATGCCCCGGGAGAGACGTGCCTTGAAAGGCTCCTTGGGAATTTTCTTGAAGGCCATCCCCTCGATACACGCGACAACCTTTTGCTCCGAAGTTAAGACGTAGGCGTCGCCCACAATCGAATCGTCGACCTCCACAAGACTGCAGTATATGTCCAGCTCCCGTGAGTACAACTCCTCGCTGTTTCCGGGGAGCATGGCCTGGTCGATCTTCGTGCAGATGCAAGCTGTCTGCGCGTCAACCTGAATGTTCGCAATGAATCCGGCCGCGTGAAGCATTGTGTCGATGAACGCGGGGGAACAGACAAAACACCCCTCTACCGCCGGACCATCAAGCGTAAATTGTCCGTATCCTTCAAGTCCGGTCCCGCTGACCGTCAGTCGGTCAAGCGTCAGGAACGGATCGGCATAGGCAACCACCCGTGGGAAGATGAGCTCGTAGATAGTCCGTGATGAGAACGAGTTATTGCCGGATGCGTTGGGCCCGGTGCCCGACGTGAAAGACGTTGTCTTCTGTCGCTTTACAAGTGCCTCCTTTCTGGAAAAGAATGACGACACGTCCCTCGGAATGCTTCCTCTCATTGTCCCATTGCAATGGATCTCGCCGTCTTTCGAACGAAAAGTAAACGTCCGCTCTCTTCGGGACTCCAATTCTGGTCCCGGGTCAAGCTCAAGTTGGACCCTATCCTTTGATTTCTCGTCTGTGTAAAGCAAAGGTGAGTGGAACGTGACGTTCTGCATGGTGATTGGTGTCGTGATCGGACCATCGGCCATGACTGCCCCTTCAAGGGCAAACTCCATGAAGATGGAGGCTGGGCAGAGCGGGACCTCCCCAACAGCGTGCGCTTTGATGAAGGGCGCAAGTTGTTTGACCGGCGTGTCAAATACAATAGCCCCTGGCTTGCTCTGGGAAGGGTTGCCTTTAGAAGCGAGGAACTCGAAAGGCGGGTCTAACGGCTCTTTCTCGACAACATCATCGCCTTGTCGTTCCCTTGGATCTTTGAATGGGATAACATGATCGGTCCCTTGCAAGGGATAATGTGGGAACGATCTGAGATACTTGACGGAGGCGTCGTACACTTCTCTCCAGCGGATCGGGTAGCCTCTGAGGTACAATGACTGGAGCACCGAGGCCAGCGAAACCCAGGACTTGTCCACTGGCCGCAGTGCCGGTATCATCGCAGTGGATGAAGTATCGAAAGCCGTTTTGAGCATTGGAAGAGCTACCTAGTTAGCACTTCTGCCGTTTTGTTGCCAGATACCTGGACGCTAACTTACTAATGGGAGAAGGACCAACTTCAAGGACGGTGACGTTGGAACCTGCGAGTTCTTCCGCCATTTGTTCCGCCATCTTTGAGAACTGGACTGTGTTTCGGGTCTGCTTTGCAAAATATTCTGCGGAAATCTCTTCCTTCGGCTCCAGAAGCCTACCGTAGGAACTTAGGCCAACTCCAGTCGCATCCTCATCACGGGAACAGGGCCGTATCGAAGAAGCGTGGTTCGCTAGGTCATCCAAGATCGGGTCCATGGCGCTGGAGTGGAATCCGTATGAGACCGGCAGTAGTTTGTTCTTGACTCCCTTGTCCTTGCACTGCTTGGAGAACTTATCCAGAGCCTCAAGAGGTCCAGCAACGACCGAGTCCTGCGGGCTATTTTCGCATGCAACGCTGAGGCCGCCAAATGCAGTGTGTTCGGTCAACATCTCGTTGATCTCAGCAGCCGGCAACCGACACGCCAACATCCCCGAATTTTTTAGAGCACACTTTCGCGTCATCAAGCGTGCTCGGGTGGCCACGAAAATCAAGGCGTCGTCCAGCAGCAGTGCTTCGGCAGTTACAAGGGCGGCATATTCTCCAATACTGCGTATATGGTTTAGTAATCCATAAGAAAACTGCCTCAAGATAGACTGCATGCAGCGGGGGAAGTAGGGAGGCTTACCTATGCCCTGCAACAATATCCGGCCTGATGCCCCAATACAAGAAGAGCTGAGCCAGTGCATACTCGATCACAAAGCATGCGCTCTGTTCCACCACGGTCATTTCCTCGGCATCCCATGACTCGTCTCCTGCCAAGTAGGGCAAAATGCGAGGAAACCCCTTGTTGGAAAGGATCACGTCACATCTATCGACCGCTGCCCGGAACCGAGGTGCCGTCGTGAGCAGCTCGGCCCCCATCCCAGGGTAAATGCCGCCCTGACCCGAAAACACGAACACAGTCCTCCCGGAATCTTTCCCCTTGGATTTCAGTGGAGGTTGCTCCTTGGGCTTTTCTAGTTGACTTAGCAGCTCGCTGACACTAGATCCGACGATAGACAGGCGGTGAGGATAGCCCTCCTCTCGTCGGCGTGCGGTTGCGGTGTAACATAGGTCATCAATTCGAACATCGGGATGCTCCTCAATATACGACATGTAGTTGCGCCTGAGTTGCTCCAGCGCAGCCGGTGTCTTTGCCGAGACGTTGAGGACGTATGCCGACCTAACCGGAGGGGCGGGTAGAGATCGTTTCGCAGGACGCTGGCCGCCCGTATACTCCTCGATCACGAGGGCGGCGTTTGACCCTGCAGCGCCGAAGTTGTTTAGCAACGCACGCCTAGGGGTGTTCTTTTGCTGCGCTGGTTTCCAGTCCGTCAGCCGCGTGGGGACGATGATGTTGTGGTCCTTGATGCTTGATAGTCGGGGGTTGAGCTCTTTGAACGATGCTTGAGGAGGAATCTGCTTCTTCTCCAACGCGAGGAGAAGCTTCGTAAGGCCAGCAATTCCGGACGCAGCTTCGGCATGCCCGATATTCCCTTTGACGGACATGATGTGTAAGGGATTTTCTGGTGGCCGTTCGCCTAGGACAGACTGCACGCTCGAGATTTCAGCAAAATCTCCAGCTTGTGTGCCAGTACCATGGGCTTCGACGACCCCAATGGTCTCGGGTTCAACCCGGCTCCGACTGAGAACATCCTTGAAGAGTTCGGCCTGGGTTTCAGCGTCAGGGTGCGTGATGGACTTGGCGGTGCCACATTGATTGACACCGATGCCGCGCACCACCCCATATATGTGGTCGCCTTCTCGCACGGCGTCGGTCAACTTCTTAATCACGACAAGACCACAACCCTCGGCACGGCAGTACCCGTCCGCGGACGCGTCAAACGGTTTGCATTGGCCCGTTGAGCTCAGGAAGTGCGCCCTGGAAAGGCCAAGATGCATCTGGAGAAGATTCAGTTTTGGGTTCGACGGTGCTGAGAACTAAGGGCGAAGGAGACATACGTATGGGCTCGTCATCACGTTGACGCCTCCTGCTAGGGCAACAGTGCAGTCGCCGGCTTGGAGGCCCCGGCATGCATGGTGCAGTGCCACCATGGATGAAGAGCAGGCGGTGTCGAAGACGACCGATGGGCCTTTAAGACCGAGCGCATACGATATGCGGCCGCTAAGAAAGGCTCGAAGAGTACCTACAATCGAAATGTCAGGATGTGGAACATGGAGGGGGGGGGGGGGAGATGGGCACATACCAGGACTGTAGTACACATCGATGTCATCTTGCAGGTTATCAACATAATCCCCCGTTGCCACACCAACATAGACACCAAACTTGTCTTTCCTAAAAGTGGGCGTTGTATTGGGAGCATATCCTGCATCCTCAAGGGCCTCGGCTGCAGCGTGTAAAAGCAGTCGCTGTTGAGGGTCCATGCATTTGGCCTCGCGAGGCGAGATGTTGAAGTACGCTGCATCAAATCTGAATGGCTCTTCTAGAAAGTTGCCATGATTTGCCGGTGGCTTTTGTTTCGCCTTTTCTGCGTCCTTGCTATATCTAGAGATATCGAACCTGGACTCGGGGACCTATGGATGGCCTTGTTAACAGAGCCTCTCGAATCACTTCGTCAAACGCTATCATTAGGGGACTTACACTTGTGACAGTGCTCGTAGCACTCTCCAGAGTCTCCCAAAACTCGTCGTGCCCTTTCCCTGACGGATAGTTCACGGAAAGCCCGACAATAGCAAACGCATCTGGCGGAGTCTCCCTGATGTATTCGGAAAATTGGTCGATCACAGTGACCCTTGTAGGCAGCAGCGGCGTTTTGGCGTCGCGGACCAGCGAGCCGGCGTTTGGACCCATACCGATGATTCGGAATTGCTTTTCAGGGTTCTCATCGAGACTCGCGGCCAGTGTTGTTGTCAACGAGCCTATGGTGAGCTGCCAGGCTACCGTGTCCACCAGGATGCTCCGGAGTGCGACTTCCAGAAGAGACGGTTTCTCTAGTTTACCATCTGGAGCCATTAACATGCCTGTAGATGCCGACCGGACGGATGTCTGCAAGCATTGCCAGGCAGGGAACCAGATATCTCTGTTTGCTGCGTCCTGCATCACTTGCTCCATGACCTCGGTCATTTCAGGGCCACCATGGTAGAACCCATGGACATGGGGAGACCTGAAGTGTGCCGAAGAGGCCTGAGGCGATATGATTGTTTTCAGCTGTTCAAGTCCGTGACCACAGCCAGATAGTGACATATTGTCTTGCCCAAATACGGCTGATATCCTCGGCGTAGGCGTTTCAGTCTGCAATATCGTCAGCCTTCATGATGACCAAGCGGCGCGTCGTGAACCATGCTTACCAGCTCTGCAACATATTTGTTCAGCTTCTCTTCCAAGTCCTGAACGGGCAGTCCGAAAACGGTCAGAGCCCAAGGGCGGTCTCTCCATCGATCCCCTGCCGTCCGCTGACAGAATTGCGCCACTCTCAAACCGATCCAAAAAGCCAGTCGGCAACCTTGAACGGCAGTTCTGAAGAATTGAGGTGAGAGATAAGAGGTCGATGTAGCAGCCAGAATTGCAGGGAGTACTCCCGTGCATACGCCCGCAGTCTCGATGGGTTGGCCTGGGTTGTCATTGCGGGCCTGGTACAGCACAAGCTCAAGGATTTGCCGAAGATACAAGGTTGAAGTCTCAAAGACAGGGTGGGATTGGAGCCGTGGTGGTGGCATGAGGAAGCTGTCATTGTCCTGAAAGACCTGTTGAAGGTCCCGAGAGTCGCCAAGAGCCGAGCGTTCATCGGCAGAGAGTGTCTCGTACTCCACAAGAAAAGCATCTCGGCATTCTTGGACACAATTGTCATAAACCTGGCGATCCTCTCCAAGTTCTTCTCGGACCCTGTTGAGAGCATCCCGGTCGGAAAGGTGGGTAGTCGACCCCTGCCCGGGGAATAGGAGGATATCTCCCATGTTAGAGGAATGTGCAGTGATAAAAGTGGTGATTTTGGGAAAGGAAATAATAGAGCGTCTAGAACGTTGCAAGCCGGGTTGTCTGACAGTTTCCTAGGCAAGTTGGCTTTTATTGAACTGTTGTTGTAGGTATGTATATTCCGATTTACTGCGCCTTTCGAGTATTGAACCCAACACCTTTCACATGATGACGCCCATTCTTAGCGTCATTATTCTCTGCTTTGTTTCAATTTCGCAAACCCTTCGAGCGTCATCTTTGCCAACAGGGTCTATTTGCAGGTCCGCAGGTCCATACAGCAGCTCAAAGCTCCAGATTACGTGGTGTTGCGGGCCATACTCCGGTCTACGACCCACTGGTCGCCTGCCCGTGGCAACCCGGTACCCGAACAGACCTTCGGGACAGAACCGAAGAGTAGTGAAAGCTTTCCCGTCTACTGTTTGTCGGTACGTCATTGTTTTGTCGCTCTTGTCGAATAATGTATTCAAACCCTCTCCTCCGAAGCCCCAGTAGGATTGTAACCTAATCAGCAAGTCTACATTCACCTCTGGCGATGCTGTGAGTTGTTCATCAAACTCTACGCAGTTGAAGCCCGTTCTGATCCGATATGGGCGCGCTAGAAAGGAAGGCTTTCAGAAGGCCGCAGTTCAGCCCCGTTCCCCCTACGAGGAGAGGAAAGCTTGGATCCTTACCTGACGAGATCACCTCTTTGCCTGGTCTCATCAAATTCAACGCAATCCACAATCCCCAGCACGTCTTTTGCTTCCAGGCAGAAACTTGCCGTCGAAACCGGAATGGCAGCGCCAACGGCAGCAGTCCATATGCCGCTCGCCCGGTCACATTCGCAGAGCTGGACAACGCTGTGCACGCCTGTTCAATCTGGATACGGAACACCCGCAGCCTTGAAAACGACCCTGAGAAAACCTCTCGACCAGTGGCATTATATTTGGAAAGCGACCTAGGCCTTTTCATACACCTTGCCGCCTTATTGAGCATCGATGTTCCTGTTCTCCTTTTATCAGCGAGACTGGGCGCTCCAAGTATTCGCCATCTCCTCGAGCAGACCAACGCCAGAATTTTGCTTGTGTCTCAAAGAACCCAGGCTGTGGTATCGGAGCTTGGGGAGGCTGTCACGGCTATTGGAGTTGTCGAAACCTATCAAACCTTCCTGCACTCAACCAACGGCGACACCGGGTCCAGAATTGCTGGCAGTTACATCGAAGTGCCACGCGTGGACGAGGACACTTGCGGTGCCATGATACTCCATTCGTCCGGCACCACAGGTCTACCCAAACCAATTCCAGTCGCGCACCGGTACCTTCTCGGCTATGCTGCGTGCCACCAATTCCGTCCGGACGAGAGCATAGACTGGATCAACCTATCAACACTCCCTCTCTACCACGGATTTGGTCTCCTGGCTCCATGTCTGAGTCTTTCTGTGGGCATGACGTGCTGCTTCCCGCCATCGTCCATCATACCGGCCGCCCACTCAACACTGGATCTGTTATGGACGGCTGGGGCGGGGTCATTGATGACCGTTCCTAGCATTCTTCAAGACATCCTATCCCTCCCTGACGCAGAGCGGATTCCCGCACTTCAGGTGCTCTCGAAACTTGAATTCGTAGCCGTCGGCGGCGGCGCCTTGAACCCAGAGTCAGGCTCCAAGCTTGCGGAAAATAACGTCAAGATCCTCAACCACTACGGCGCGACGGAAATAGGGGCCATTGCCCCCATTTTTTGTCCTAGCCCAGAGTACAACTGGCGGTACATACGGCTACGTTCCGATCTCGGGCTGGAGCTCCGTCCAGCCCCTGATTCCAAAAACTTCAGACTCATTGGCTACCCTTGTGGTTGGGACGATTCGTTCGAGATACAAGACGAAATGGAACGGAATCCCCAATGCAAGCCCGGCGAGAATATTGAAGTCCGTGTTCTCGGCCGGGTTGACGACGTAATCGTGCTCAAGACTGGAGAGAAGATTATGCCTCAATCATTTGAAGAGCGGCTTACCGCGGATGAAGCGGTGAAAACAGCGGTCTGCGTCGGAGACGGAAAGTTCGAGATGGCGGTTTTGGTTGAGCCGTCCAGTAATGCACCTCGCGACCCGATGGAACTGAAGGATCGAATCTGGGATGTCGCGTCTGAGAGCAACAAATCGTCTGATCAACACGCGCGAGTCTCGTCGAAAAATGCCATTATCATCAAGCCCGCCGACAAGGCCATTCCTCGCTCTGACAAGGGCTCAGTGATGCGACGTGAGACGGTAGGGCGGTTCCGGGAGGAAATCGATGCCGCTTATGCTGCGATTGAGTCAGACACGACTGGGACCGACGGCCCGGAGCTGATTCCTGAAGACATTGAAGGGAGTCTCCGAAACATGCTGGCAGCTGTCGCAGGCACGACCCTCAAGCCGGAAATTTTGGACCGGGACGATGACTTTTTTGAGCGTGGAATGGACTCGTTACAATCACTTCGTCTCGCTCGATTCATTGGTTCCGCATTACGACGGCAAAAGCCAGAGCAAGGCGGTACCGGACACCAGCAACTCACGGCCGAATTTATTTACCGGCACTCGACCATCAAAACGTTGACCGAGGCAGTCAGCGGCCTTGCGGAGCCCGATTCCCCCAAGCCCAGTACCAGCCCCGACCGGATTCCTGCTATGAAGAGCATTGCAGACGAGTACATCGAAAGCCTGCAAACTTTCAAGTCCTCGGGCCACGCAAGTCAGGTTGTGCTCATGACAGGAAGCACCGGCAGTCTCGGTGCCCACATGCTCGCCCGTCTGGCGCGCACTAACTCCATCGCCAAAGTAATCTGCCTCATCCGAGGCTCCCGCGCCACCGCCTCCGTCTCCGGAGAGACCTCACCCAACGGCACCAGGGTTCACACCAAACTCTCCGCGCTGGCCGACTACCAACGGTCTGCCCTCCGCACAGCAGGCATCCCCGACCTTGACTGCCAAGCGTGGACCAAACTCCAATTCGTCGACTCAGACCGCTTCGCCCTCAACAACGGCCCCAACACCATCCTGCACGACATGGCATGTCAAGTAACACACATCCTCCATCTGGCCTGGCCGATGGACTTTCAGCGCACGCTCCCCAGCTTCCGGCCGCACCTCGATCTCCTGCGCAATCTCATCCGCCTGGCCCACCTGGCCGGCGCAGTCCGCCCCGGCGTGCGTGTCCGGCTGATGTTTGCCTCGTCCATTGCCGCCGTGCGGTATTACGGCGCGGATCAGCCCGCTGGTTCTGGGCCGGCGAGAGTGCCCGAGGAACCCCTCCCCAATCCTCGCGTGGCGCTGCCAATGGGGTATGCCGAGGGCAAGTGGGTGTGTGAGCGCATGATGGAGGCCGCAGGGCAGATTCGGGGTGTTGAGCCAGTTGTGGTGAGGATCGGGCAGCTGAGCGGGCCAGAGGGAGCGGATGGGGTTTGGAAGACCGGAGAGCATATGCCTGTGCTGGTGAAAGCTTGTCAGGGACTGGGCGCCTGGCCTGATTTGGATGGGGCAAGTGATCCTTTTTGAAGAGAATGCAAGCGAAGATGACGCCGACTGACTTTGGAGTAGACTGCGTCCTGGCTGCCGGTTGATAATGCTGCGCTGTGCTTGGCGGAAATGCTGCTTCGCCCTGCCAACGTGCCGCGGTTCCTGCACCTTGAGAATCCTGTCCGACAGCCCATGCGGGACTTGATCACAATCATGGCGCGTGAGCTGAATATGACGACTAACGAAGCTGAGGGCACCCTCTTGCCGTTCGAGGAGTGGCTAACGCGTGCAGTGGATTCAGGCGTGATGGTGCCCTCGCTGGAGGAGTTCTTCCGGAAACACTTTAGGGTGCTGGGCCAAGGCACAGTTGTGTTGGATACGGTCAAGGCGCGCGAAGTGTCCAAATCCCTGCGCAGTCACGGCAGCGTCGGAAAGGAGGTCGTAGCCGGGTATGTTCGGAAATGGAAGGCGGAGGGGTTTCTCAAATCGTAGATTTTGGTTCCGTTTTTACCAGTTTTGAGATTTGGCAAAAAAGCAACATACTTACTGCTGATCAATGTAGTCGGGTCTTTTGCATGAATCTCATGCCATTCTTTTCATGATTCAAATTGTCGTTTTCCAACTCCAACACTGGGTTCGCAGTCCAGAGCCAGTCAACTGATGTGGATTTGGTTGGTTCCCATCGATCCAGAGACGAAGCAGAAAGCGTTCGGCAATTCCCCGTCCCATGTTGACAGTTTTGATAAGTAGGTTCTAATACAGTCCAGTCTGACTGTTGTATAAACTGGTTCCCTATTATGGGTGTGCATGACTTTCTTGACCACTAGGGCTACGCACTTTTTAGTCAAGGCAGATGAGGCCTGTCCATAAATTACGTGGGAAAAACCAACTAGTTAAATATCAAGTCTAAGGGTTTAACCAAACATTCCTCCATTTGCAAAGTCAGTTGGCCTCCACAGCTGAATCGTCACAATCGGTTGCCGTAGTCAAATCCTTCCACTCGTCCATACTTTGTCTCTGGGCATCCATAACCCCAGTTACAATCTGATACGCATCGTTGCCCACGACCAACCTGGGCGGCAGCTCCCGGCCAGCACAGCGCCCAGTCCCCGTCAGTGCTTCAACAATCAACTTGGCCGCCTTTCTCGGGTCCCCAGGCTGCTTGTGGTCATACGCAGCAAGAGCATCATAAGTGCCCGTCGTTCCAGCATCCAGGTCGTCGATTCGCTTGTCGGCGCGCATCTTGTGACCCTGAGCAAGGAAGTTCGTTCTGAAATACCCCGGTTCGATGGCTGTCACTTTGATTCCCAGGTGCTCCACCTCTGCGCGCAGCGACTCCGACATGATTGAGGCGCACGCCTTGCTTGCGCAGTACAAGCCGGCGGCCGGCGTCCCGTGCCACCCTCCGATGCTGCCAAGGTTGGCAATCACGCCGGACCGCTGCTTGCGCATGACGGGGAGTACCGCGCGGGCGACGTTGAGCTGGCCAAAGACGTTGGTGTTGAACTGGGCGAGTGCTTCGTCCCGGCTGACTTCTTCGATGCCGCCTGTCAGGATGTAGCCTGCATTGTTGACCAGCACGTCAATCCTGCCTGTGCGCTGCGCGATGCGAGAGATGGTGGCCGAGAGGGTGGTGTCCGGAGCAGTCACGTCGAGTTGCTCCGCAATGGCGCCCTCGGAAGAAAGGGAGGACAGCTTGCGCGGGTCGCGGGCCGTTGCGATGACGATGTCGCCGTGAGCGAGGGCAGCCCGTGCAATCTCATGGCCCAGACCGGAGGAGGTGCCGGTGATGAGCCAAACTCGTTTGCCGATTGCCATATTTGTGTATGATGATTAGCGAGTTATGCTCGGGAGTATCCGAATCTCAAAAACGTGGGGATATTCTATGTGCCGTGTCGTTGATGGTTCACCGGTAGGTGTTGGTAGAAAGCTACGGTGGTTTTGTGGTGTCATTTCACTTAGCCTCCTTAAAGCCTCGATGGTGTGAAGAGTAATTACGCCGTCGATTAGGACCGGAGTTTACAAAGGTTCGACGGTTCGAGAAGTTTGAATCCAGCAGCTACCTAATCAACCGCACATTGTACATACGTACGTCTTCCTCACAGATGGAGATAACAGAGATCGCCATTTCAAGATTGCGCCTAACGCCGGTTCGGATCGCCGATATCGACGGGACGGAATTGGTAAAAAAGGCTTGCTTGAGAATGGGATTTCCAGGAAATGCACCAACTGCGGTTGGATTACAAGGGGTTGCCGCCACGCGGAAGCCAACAATCAGTGGGGGAGCGCCATTTTAGCGTCATCGACGTAGGGGGCTGTCAGTTCATTGGCTGGAGCAGCCCGCTTTCATCACTGCCAATGACGCAAAATGCGGCCGAAGGAAAGGAAACACGCCCGATCAGCCCCTCCGTTTGCCAAGTGTTTGTTTTAAAACTTGTGCATGGTAAGGCCGCCATCATGGTCCGCCGCAGTCACTGTGACCGGGACCCGCAGGGGATAACTGGTGGAGCGAGGACGCATTTCGGTCTTTCGGTTCAGGTACCCAGGTACTTGGCCGGATTCTGCCTAACGTGGTGGAACCTAGCGGGATGCTGCAGGGCCGGGACGGAGTAGTGGGGCCGCTCCCAGTCTCGACGCCGTGATCGGTGTTAGGGGATTACAGCACTATGTATGTACACTATTTCGGCAAGTCCAGTTTGGCGCAGATCGTTGAATCGTGCAGCCGCGGCAACGATCCGTGGTCCTCCGAGGCTGAGAGAGCGTGGGGTGTGTGACGTATGCGGCCTTGGAGACAAAGGGGAAAACGGCGGCGGTTGGCCAATCCGCTCCGTCAGAAGAATTTGTAGCAGGTGCCGACCCTGTTTCACTGTCATGGTCCACCAGATAAAGACAGGCGCCGCCTCCAAACCTCAAGTCGGGTCCTAGAGTCGCATTTCCACTTCCAACTGCGCTAGCGCCCGTTCGGTCTTCTGAAATCTACTCAACTGCTACAACTTGCTCATGCATACACCCCAAGTGGTTCAAAAAATCTTGCAGCACACCGTCGGCAGAACACCTCTTTCCACCAAGTTCAACATGGCTCCCCGCTCTCGCGTCTGGCTTATCACCGGCTGCTCCTCTGGCTTCGGCTTGCAGCTGGCTCAAATCGCCGCCGCCCGCGGTGACCGCGTCCTCGCTGCCTCCCGCAACCCCGACAAGGCCAAGGATCTCGCCGGCCAAAAAAACATCAAGCTGGTCCGCCTCGACCATAACGACGAACTTCCCAAAATCAAGGAAGCCATTGACAACATCATCTCCATCCACGGGACCATCGACGTCGTCGTCAACAATGCAGCTTACGTCCAGACTGGCACCATCGAGGAGGCTTCGCCCGAGGAGACTCTCCGTCAGTTCCAGGCCAACCTTCTCGGGCCCCTCAACCTCTACCGAGCCGTGCTTCCCCACCTCCGCAGCCAAGGCCAGGGCACCCTCGTCACCATTGGCTCCATGGCCGCATGGTATCCCATGAACAGCTGCAATCTGTACAACGCTTCCAAGGCCGCTCTCCGCTGGGCCGGCATCGGCCTCGCCGAGGAGGTCAAGGGCTTCGGCATCAAGCACTGCCTCGTTGAGCCGGGCTTCTTCCGCACCGGCCTGCTCAAGCCGGACGCTAACCTCGCGGGCACCCCGCCGTCGACTCGACTGCCCGAGTACGCCGAGATCAACAAAGTGGCCGACGACAATTTCAAGAAGTTCAATGGCAAACAGCTCGGCGACCCCGTGAAGGGTGCCACAATCATCTACGAGGTTGTCACCTCCACTGGCGTCGCTGAGGGCAAATCTCTTCCCGAGTTCCTCCCTCTCGGGAGCGACGCCACCACTGAGATATCTAAGGCCGCGCACAAGACTTTGGATGCGGTTGAGGAATGGCGGTCCGTCAGCGCGCTGAGCGACATTCCCGAGGGGAAGTAAGAAGTTGTATGGAGAGGCTAATTCAGGACTGCGCATTCCGGGAGGGGGCATGCGTCTGGAATTTTCAGTTTGTTGTGTAGCGTACTTTAGTTCTCTAAAGAATCAATACCAACCGCGTCTATCACGAGAATGTGCCGATCGGGTTGTTAATGTAATAGGAATAAACTGACCAACAGCGTGTAGCTCTCGTCTTCTCCAAGTTGTTGAAACAGTAGTTAGACAACGCCAACCCATGCCTGATTATCTATCACCTTCGCCGCGGCCGCATACTGAACTAAATCTGCACACATCGACCGGTTGTCAAAACATTGTTGCCCATTCTCGAAACCTTCTCTTCACTACTGGAAATATTTGAAATGACCGTTCTTCCTGAGTAGAATGCAAAAATTCTCTATTCTAACAGTAATTACTCTTGAGCACACCCCTTCTCAGCCCGCAAACTCGTTTCCTAGAAGCCACCCCTCCGGCCGTGGACCCCAAACTTAGGTCGTACCAGCTATTTCAAGTCGGTTATTCAACCCGTCCCTCTACTTAAAAGCCATGTTTTTGCAAGAACTCCAATGTATCCACCATTAATTGCTGCGCGGCATGATGATACAGGATCAAGTGTCCCGTGTCAGGGTAGACCTTCACGTCGTGTGCCTTCGCTTCCGGGAACCTTTGGTAGAGCTCATAAGGCTGGTGCTTGCAGAACTGGCCACCACAAAATGTTGAGTCCTCTGTTTTACTTTGTCAGCTGGCGCCACAATCAAAATGATTTATACGGGACTTACGGTCTCCAATTCCCAAAAACACCGGGCCGTTGTACTTGGGCGCATCTACAAGATGGTAGGTAAACGTGATGGCCGCTCCCAAAGAGTCAAAATCCCTCGTCAGCCAGTCATGCTCCAGAATCTCCTCATCATAACTCCCCGCAAAACACGCCGCCTTACGGCCTTCCCTCGTCGACTGCGTTTGGTACGTTGGGGCGATGTGACCCCACTTCTCCGGGTCGACCTGCTGCGCGGGCGCTTGCAGCCCCGACAAGAAAGCAGGGTAAATCCAGCTCGCATCCCAGGAGATGCCGTGCAAGATGGTAATGTCTGCATCTTCCGGGTGCTGAGCTGCGAGGGAGTTGGCCACGATGGCACCGATCGAAAACCCGACAAAAGCGATCTTATCCCAGCGTCGTCCGCCGGCTATGTCCGTTTCGCGCAGCTGCTTGATGACCTCATGGGTAGTGGTGACATAAGTCTGCGTCTGCGCTTCGAGAAGGCCGTCTGGGAATGTGCTGTTGCCGTTACCAACCAGGTCGATGGCGAGTGTGGGATAGCCGTGCTGGGCCATGCGCTGCACCCAGGAGTACGTCTCGGGTTCGTAGGTCAAGTCCCACATGTATTTGCTGAAGGAAGCGCCATGAACAAGAAGCTGAAGGGTGTCCGAAAGAGGTGTACTCGTGCTGGACGCGTCTGGGATACAGAGTCGTGCTGAGATGTTGTACGTATTGGAGGCCAGGATCTCCTTGTGCGCCAAGGCGTAGAGAACCTCAGCACTGTAGGGTTGGCCATGAAAATCATGCTGCGTTGTCGCTTCAACACTAACAGTGAAATTAAAGTCGTGGCATTGCGGTTGCAAGAACGGCAACGTTGTGGTGAGTAGCAGGGGTGTCTGATGCATTGAGGCGGCTGGAATAAGGGGTAATGCACAGACCAACTCAAGGGGAAGTAAACAAACTGCCGAAACAGACGAGGTCTATGATCATGGCACAGCGTCTTAGACAGATCTCATTCTCCCTAGTAAGATTGTGTTAAGTAGCAACCGCGATAGGCGTGACCGGGATTGCAGCCCAACCCCGCGTCTCCAGAGTGGGAGTCTACCGGCGCCCGGACCGGAGTACGGCTGTCTACCAAAGGCAGGCCCCAGTCAAGGGTATAAAGGACCCGAGCATCCCAACCAAACCAGGAGCCTTACTTTCTCTATGACGCAACATCTGATGTAATCTTACCAGAAAACCAGGTTCCATGCCAAGGCACGATTGACTCTTCCAAGACTCGCTGGTAGCGACGCAGGATCTCCTCGGACCAAGTTTCTCGACACACCCCCATTCCGGAACAAACATGCGGGTGTGTCCCACAAGGCTGTCGGGCAATGTGCTGCAGAAGGGATACAAGGCTAGGCTTTGGCGTATTGCGACTTGGATTGATTTCAAGGCCGGCTTTGAATCTTAGCATCAAATGCTGACCACATATTGGTAAAATCCCAGCGCTAGTCAGTCACTAACTCACTACCAGAAAAGAACCAAACAAACAAAGTTAATATGGGTATTATTGCATGCCTGGAAATATACTGTTGATTTGTACCAAATGATCTAGCAGCACATTGGCAGGAACATCGTAAGTTGTTACTATTGTCTCGTCTACAGATACATATGCTTTCTTTGTCTAGAATGGGATAGAGTAGGCAGTGTTTTATCAGCTTTGGCAGCAAAAACAAAATGACATGAACTGATGCCCCTTTGACGAACTCCTAGAGCTCTTGATGACTGCTGCGACCTCCAGCGTTCTCAAGCTCTGGAACAACCTCATGTTCGGGAATTTTGCCATCCTTGAAATAAAAGTCCGACACAACTGTTCCCTGCGACCACCAAGCCGTCTGCTTCCCATGTGTGCCAACGCTAAAGAATATATCCCCAGCTCCAACACGGAGACACTTTCCTGAGGGCACCCTCAAGTCGCCTATTTGATTGGTTTCATTAGCAACGACTCCTATCTGCTCCATGAACGCACGAAACGTACCAACGCCGGCGCTCATAATTATCAAACTCGGCTCGGGCGCAGGATGAGCTGGCATATACGAATCTCCTGTGAAGATGTACTGATAAGCCGCATCGAATCCGTTCTCCCAGTCCAAGCGAAACGCGTTGTCAATGTCCGGCAAGGGGGTCGAGACAGTGTTAATCGCCCAGCACTCGACAACATTCTCCCATTCGCCCGTTGTCTTGTTCTTGACTTGAGTCAAGGCAGGGAGAACCACTCGTTTTTTGTCATCGCTGCTTGGTGGGCAACGAATCTGACAATCCGTTTTCTCGAGGCCGTAGTTGTCGAGCACCGGCGTGTGCTTGTTGATTATATGGTGGGTGGATGCCAGAGACAAGGCTGCGAAAGCCACTTGAACAAGGCCTTGAGCGTTGGTTCTCATGTCGTTGGTGTCAGACTGGATTGGACGAGGTTCGAGGCTTGATAGGAGGCTAGCGTCAGGGGCGTGTTCTGAGAGGTGTCTAACAATCCGGGAAATCGGAAGAGGCTGCCTGCGCTGGCATGGGTTCTTTCTTGCTCATATTCCATGCTGGGCGGCGCAGCACCGCGTATGCACGGGGGGCCGGTATAAGCTCACCGTACTCCGGTCCGGCCACGGACAGTGAGCATCATCGCACAGAGCGCGAACATGTACACAATGCCGTATAAATGGGAGGCAACAGATGACCTGTTATGCATGATGATCAGCAAATCAACAATCAATTAGACTCGGCATACGTTTCTGTTCCTGTCGTTCGCCGCCCTTTGACGCTAGTGTGACTTCACGGCGCGTCGCCAAGATGGTTTTCATGCCTCGGCTGCTGCATTTTATTGCCGCCTTATACTCTGCCGCTGCTGTGTTACAAGCTCTTGCAGCACCTACCCCTGAATGTGTATGTGACCACGGCTGATGATCGGATGTGGGAGTTAACAGAGGCTGATATGCCAATCATAGTGTACCATTCTTGCCCGAACCTTCCCGGACGACGTATCTGCGCGTGACACGGAAACGTGGAAGTTTGAGAACAACAACTTTTGGTGTAAGCGGACAGAGTGCTGGCAATCAGTGTCACACAGGATGGATGGATTACTAACAGAGTGCCTCATCGGAAAGCTGCGACCGAGATTCGAGATCCCACATGCGTCTTTTTGCCAGATTCGACGGAGAAGGTGGCCGAGGCTGTCACTCAATTCGTTGCGAATGAGTGCCGTTTCTCGATCAAGGGCGGCGGGCACAGTGCCATCCCGCAGGCAGCCAATATTGACGACGGCATCTTGATGCCCATGCACCGCTTCGATTCCATCGAGATAGACTTTGAGGGTGGCTCTGTCCGTGTCGGCGCCGGTGTCTTGATGGGCGACATTTACCGCGCGCTCGATCCGTACAATCTGACGGCGATGGTGGGCCGGTACGAGAAAGTTGGAATGGGACTGAGCGTGGCTGCAGGAATCTCGTACCTCATGAACCGAGAAGGCCTTGCCATCGACAATGTGCTCAACTACGAGATCGTCCTGGCGGACGGTTCTGTGGTCAACGCCAACGCCGGAAGCCACGCTGAGCTCTTCCGGGCCCTCAAAGGCGGCAACAACAACTTTGGCGTTGTCACCCATGTGACTTTGGCCACTGCGAAGACAGAAGGTGCCATCTACGGTGGAGTCGTCTACTACCCAGAATCTTCGTTACCAAAGGTCACAGAGCAGATCTACGACTACCATGTCCGCCAAGCAGTCGAGGATACACTCACTCACGTCTTGCCGCAGTATGGGTACAACGGGACAACAAACGAAACGATCAGCTTCTGCCCCATAATATACAACCGGGCAGTGGATGAGTTGCCGGATATCATGAAGGGCTGGGTCGAGGCTCCCTTCACCAAGAGCACCTTGATGAAGCGGCAGTACTACGATCTTTCTCTTGAGCTGAATGACGGCTTCCCTGACGGTCTTGTGTCCGTGACCCCCACTAATCATTCAGTTCCCAATCCTCTTTTTTAACTCAACTCGAAACTAACATATCGCAGACAGGAACAACGCGTCTTCAGCGCATATGCCGATGCCGACCTCTACAGGGATATTTGGGCCGCCTATCATCAGTGGCTACAGAAGTATCAACACATTCCCGGGTTTTACGGTCTGCATGTAAACATGCCCATCACCCCGCGCGCGGTTCTTCAGGGGGCAGCAAAAGGGGGCAACTCGCTCGGCTTAACCAGCGCAGATGACAGGACTTTAGGGAGTAAGTAACGGGGACCGACCACTACTTGAAAGACTGTGTACGACACGGCTAACTCTTGTCATCAGCCCTGTATTTTGGCGTAACGTTTAACAACATGTCCGACGCCCCCGAAGTCCTGCCAGCTCATGCCGAGTTCGTTCGGTCTATGGAGGACCTTGCAAAGAGCAGAAACCTATGGCATCCATACATGTTAGAATTTTCCTTCAGACGCGTGGTTCGCGGCAAATGCAACCCTGAAAGCTAACCAGTCTGCAGAATGCTCACATATTCTGGCTACGACCAACCTGCCATTGCTGGCTACGGCGCTGACAATGTGGCCTTCTTGTTGGAAGTTCAGGCCAAGTACGATCCGAGTCATGTTTTCCAGCGGCTTGTTCCTGGCGGTCAGAAACTGCCAAGCTCGGCTTAGATGGTGTTCCCTGGGCGCGGAGGCAGGCGAGCCTAAATGGTTACGGTGGTGCCATTGACCTCATGTTGTTCTCCTCTAGACGTTCACTCATCCACTGTATTTCAACAATCCTTTATGTCTTCTGTCAGACAGCAGTAGATTTGAGAAGCCATCAGCTGGCATCTCCGAAGTTTCGCTCCTATGGTTGTAGAGTTGAGGACAGCAATAATCTAGATGCCTATTTATTGAGCCTCTATTCAATGTTGCACTAGTCAACGAAAAGCAGCCCTCTCCAAGCGGAGGAGCAGTATCTCCTGCGAAAGCCTCATCTCCAGTGCCCTCTCGTGGAAGTGATAAACATGATTCCATTCGTCGAACGCTAAGTCCTCTTCTCCTACAAACAATCTCAGGATGATCACCGGCGTCTGCTTCCACCTTGTTGCGATGGTTACCATTCAGCACGCAAGTGAATTAAACTCGCCGCTCTTCCGGCCATTGAGGAAGTCCTATTGACTCATCCCAAGGCAGAGACCAATCTCCGGCTCTGAACGTAATGCTGTTGAATGGCTGATCAGCCCTGTGGTGCCATAAATGTTGCGCCATCTCGACGGCGGCGGTTTTGCTCAACCTCGATTGTGCGTAGTGATCGGGCCCAGCGGATTCATCATGGAGTCGAAAGATGGTCCGATGTGTTGGCTTTCTACGAACTATGTACCAGCCCTCAAGCGCATCCAAGCATCTTAGGAATTGCTGAGACCCCTGCATAAGCAACCCAGAAAAGTTGAAGCAATGATGGGGCAACATAACAGTACATACAACGCGCACATCATTGGGCATGACCGAGCCTCCCAGACGTTTCCTTGGCTGCCCTCATAGTTAACCTACAATTTGCTTCAGGATTTTGTCGCGGAGCATCGCTAAATCTCCCGTGGAGTCTACGACGACAACATTGTGTTTTGGGCGACACGGATTCTCAATCCACTTCTTGAAGAGGGCGCGTGGGTCTTCGATTAAACGAGTCCCGTGTGCTGAAGCGGCAACAGGAGGGGCATCGACCCCGATTCGCTGGCTTGCCATTGGGTCTCGGTTGCGTAACCGTTGGTCCAGCAAATCGATGTTTTGGACCTTGCACTCGACGTACCAGTGGGTGTAGCCGTGCTGTTTGGCGAGTGCAGTCCCTTGCTCGAGAACCTCTGGGAAGTTGCAAGTGCTATCCATGATGATATTGAGGCCTTGGTTCATGAAGTCGTGGGCTAGCGCCCATTGAAGCTGGTAGGTTTGCTTTGCTGCTTGGTCGAACGGCAGGTTGGAGTCCAGGAGACTTGATTTGAGCACGTCGTGGTCGACGACTACTCCCCCGACGGCGTGTCGGAGCTGTCTTGCCAAGGTGCTCTTCCCCGAACCCGGGGCACCGGACATCTGAATAAAGAGCTTATGTGGGTAGTGGTGCGTGGACGACATGTTGCTGCCGCCTTGGGAGACGAATCAGGGACACGTTGCGACACGCTGCAACACGCTCCGCGCGCAGACAGTTGCTGTCCCCGTCGCTCAGGTGGGGCGAATCCGACTTTATCCTTGATACGGAAAGAGCTACGTGAGAATCTCGGTCGTGGTCAGCGTAAAATTCTACTATGCGCTGATTCGCTTTCCGATAGAGCGAGGATATGGTTCAATCACTCGACGGTGTTGTGTTGGGGGACCCCACTAACGGCTGCGATGAATCGTTGAGTTCTGCGCGGGGTGGGGGGATCGACAGGGATCTGCTTATCGATAAGGATTTGAACGAAATTTCCAAAAAAAATAAAATTCCCGGCGCTCTTCTCTATCTCGACCCCCAGCGCCCAGGCTTCCAATCCTTCCGCCGTAGAAATATTCGGTTCCGTTCCTTTTGTTCGGAAATATGTCAGCCGGAAAGAAGCACGCCCGCAGCGACGGCGAGGAGCAGGCCGCCCGCGTCACAAAGAAGCCAAAGACTGACAGAACTCCCGACACTCCAACTGATAGCGACCCCTCGTCTCTGAAGACCGAGAAGAAAAAGAAGAAGAACAAGGATAAAAAGGACAAGAAGGAACGGAAGGAGAAGAAGCAGAAGAGAGAGCAGGCCAAGGAGGGCGGGGAGCAGCAGAACGGCCACAGTGTTGAAGCCGAATCAGAGCCCAAGGCCGAGACAAAGGGTAAGAAGGACAAGAAGAATAAGAAGCCCAGGTCCGGAGACGAGTCGATAAATGGAACATCCGCGATCGAGTCCCCGGTGCCGGCGGCCAACGGCGCTGCACAGCCAGCCCAGCGTAATGGCGCCGCCTACTCGTACCAGCAAACCAAGAGTCTCGATGCCTTAGCCGACGGAGAGATCCAAGACTTCCTCAAGACGAAGGAAATTGTCGTTTTCGACCCATCAGGAACAAAGCTCCGCCCGGTTCTCCAGTTCTCGCATCTCCCGACCTCGAACCTGCTCTCCAAGAAGCCCTTCGCCTCCTACACCGCCCCGACTCCGATCCAAGCCGCCTCGTGGCCCTTCGCGCTCTCCGGTCGCGACGTGATTGGCATTGCCGAGACTGGCTCCGGCAAGACCATGGCGTTCGCCCTCCCGTGCGTCGAATCCCTGGCCTCCAGCCCGAAGCCGAAGCGTCCCAACAACGGCTACACCGCCTATGCCCGCGCCGTTGTGGTGTCACCGACGCGTGAGCTAGCCATGCAGACCCATGCGGCCATGTCGTCGCTCGCCGCGTTTGTCGGTTTGTCCGCCGTGTGCATTTACGGAGGCGCGCCCAAAGACGACCAGCGCGCGTTGTTGCGGAAAAGCAGCGGAGCAGACATTATCGTCGCCACGCCCGGACGGCTGAAGGATTTCCTCTCCGACGGTAGTGTTTCGCTAGCCGACGTAATGTTCGCTGTGCTTGACGAAGCCGACCGCATGCTCGACAAGGGTTTCGAGGATGACATTAAACTTATACTCGGTAGCTGCCCGCCACGCGAGAAGCGCCAGACGCTGATGTTTACCGCAACCTGGCCGACGAGCGTGCAAGGTCTGGCCGAAGGTTTCATGGTAGATCCTGTCAAGGTCACCATCGGCAACCGCACCCGCGCGGGCGGGGACGAGAATGGAGAGGGCAATGGGTCAGTTGAGCTGCAGGCCAACAGCCGCATTGAGCAAAAGGTTGAAGTGGTTGACCCCCGCGGCAAGGAGCAGCGGCTGCTGGAGTTGCTCAGGGAAGCGCAGAAGGGGAGCGCTAAGAATGACAGGATATTGGTTTTTTGCTTGTACAAGAAGGAGGCTGTCCGCGTGGAGCAGAATCTGGAAAGGAGAGGTATCCGCGTTGCCAGCATTCATGGCGATCTGCGGCAGGACCAGCGGACACGCAGTTTGGAAGCGTTCAAGTCAGGTACGACGACTGTCTTGGTCGCAACGGACGTCGCCGCACGTGGCTTAGATATCCCCGAAGTCAAGCTGGTCATCAATGTCACGGTAAGTGTCGTAACTCCCCAGCGTATCTTGGACTTGAGAAGCTGACGCACCGCAGTTCCCCTTGACCATCGAGGACTACGTGCATCGCATTGGGCGAACTGGCCGCGCCGGCAAGAAGGGCAAGGCCATTACGCTCTTCACCGAGCACGACAAGGCGCATTCCGGGTCGTGAGTATCTCTTGTTCGCCACATTAGGCTGGCATCATGCTAACCGTCTTAGACTTGTCAACATTTTGAGAGGTGCCAATCAGCCTGTTCCGGAGGAGCTCCTCAAGTTCGGCACCACGGTCAAGAAGAAGGCCCATGAT
This sequence comes from Chaetomiaceae sp. B2702, assembly GCA_023628455.1. Classification (NCBI taxonomy): domain Eukaryota; kingdom Fungi; phylum Ascomycota; class Sordariomycetes; order Sordariales; family Chaetomiaceae; species Chaetomiaceae sp. B2702. The sequence continues at coordinate 220,908 of JAMAKP010000043.1, forward strand.
TCGTACGGTGCTTTTTTCAAGGACGTAGACATGAACAAAAAGGCTACCAAAATCACGTTTGACTAGAGTATGTAGCGAGGCGTTGGCGGAAAGGTTCAATTTCCAATTGTATTTCTCAGCGATTCGGATGTTCATATCTAGGGGTTCACCTGCGGCCTACCTCTGAGAGCCTGTACAGTGCTGTACAGAAACTTGCGCTCAGACAACGCACTGCTTGCGTGTTAGCGATCAGATACCATAGACGCGGTGAAGAATGGAGGTCAGCTTACACCACAACCACAAACGGCAGGGCCACAGCTGCCAGCCGAACCAACTCGACCACAGCTTCCCTTGCGCTAGTCGGCGCCTCCTTTGACACCGACGAAGTAACGACCCTCTTGACGACCTGCGAAGTGACCGCCCCCGCCAGCACCGCCACCGACGAAGGCATCGCCTCGAGTACATCAAACTTCACCCCACTCCGCGCAAAGTACCCCGTAATAAACACACCGCACCACATGATTCGACACGCCATATTTATCACATTCGCAACAACCAACCCTACAGCAGCCCAGTCCAGCACCCGCAAGGACACAAACCCGGCCACGCCGAACACAACCGAGAACACGCCCATCCACGCGCTCTGCCGATGCACCTCGGTCTCGGTGGCCACCGACGCCACGAATGCCTCGGCCACGCCATTGAGAGCTAGCAGCGGGATGTACCACACGTACGCCGCCAGACAGGCTGCCGCGCCGGATCCGGCCCACCGCGGTCCTGCGACAAGGGAGAGTAACGGAGGTGCGGCGGTCGGGCCTAGGGTCGTTATCACTAGCGAGAGGAGTAGATAGGATTTGAGGAGCGACTGGAGGGACGTTTTTGCTTGCTCTACCGCCACCGCTAACGGGCCTGCTTTGTGCGGGTGGCCTTTTCCCTTACTGGAGGCGGTGACGGCGGTGGTGGAATCGGATGGGGCGAGAAGGCGGCTGAAGTAGCTGCGGCTGCTTTCCTCGATGGGCTGGAAGACGAGGCGGGCGACGAGACCCCCGTAGTTGTTGGCCAGTGCATACACGCCCTGCGCCGTGGGCGTGGAGAGGATGCTGACGAGGAAGGTGTCGCCTTGTGTGAGGATATGTTTGACCACGCTCTGGGCCATCATGCTGGAGGCGAGCTGGATGGTGGGACGGTAGAAGTAGGAGAGGATGAATGCTGGCGTTCCGGGCTGCTGCTGTTTTGATTTTACTGTTGGAGAAGCGGTGATACGGCGAGGCAGGAGGGAGAAACCTTCCCTCTTTGCCAGCCCTGCGCCATGCCAAGTGTAGACGGCGAGGAGACCGACGCCGTAGCTCACCTGGCCGAGCGCAAACGGGAGAACGCCCATGTCGTGGCTGGCACCCCATACTGCAGACCCAAGCGTGACGGCGCAGCGCAAAAAAGTGGCAACGGACTCGGCGGTTGCCCTCGTACTGAACTGCAGCCGTGTCTGCATCGCGACAAAGGCGGGTTCCGAAAGAAGCTCGAGAACGGCGGCCGCGGCGTAGATATACAACGACACAACTAGGTTTGGCGCCGATGCGAGCGTGCTTTCACTGAGCGAACCGAGATAAAGCCATCCGAAAAGGAAGGCCAGCGGCATGCCAAGGGCGATGGAGAGGTAGCCCAAATTTACGACCGCCTGGGCAGAATTGTTGGTGTCTCCATCCCTGCCAGCCTTGGTTGATATGGCCGAAGCATCCTGTCTCTGGATGGCCACTCTTAGGCTCTCTCGGGCGAAGAAGATAACAGACAAGTAGTAGACTTCCAGCTGCGTAGACACGCCGAGGAGCTGTGCCGTCAGGAACCGCAGCAGCAGTTGGTTTGCCACGAACGTTGCAGCGCGAGAGACAACCTGGAGCAGGATTAGCAATGATGCACCCCGCAGGGCGCGGGTGCTAGTGCCGGCGTTCTCTACTGTCGGCATCGGCCTGGCGTAGGGCAGCGGGTAGGAAGCCGAAGGGTGTTCTTGTGGCGTCGAGAATTGGGAAAACTGAGGATTCAAATTCGATCCACCATTGAACGGCGACCGCGTGGGGCGCCACGTGGCGCTGGAGTGCTCCGTACTTCCGCAGTAACAGCTGTTTTTCTGTGGGCCTTTTCCTTTCCGGCTACTACCGCTCCAACGGGTAAACGGGCTTAAAACCATCTACGCAGAGCATTTTTCAGGGCCAAGATTCGTTGCCTCTAGGAATGAATGCGTATTCTCGATGTTAAGTGCTCCTTCCCTCGCTTGTTTCCCGCCTCTTCAATTTACTGGTCAGACCAATTAAAACGCAGGTGCTGGATGAGCCAATAATTGAAAGCACTCTCGTACGAACGAAGGGACATTCGGTTTGCGGGAAGATGCCAGAGCCACATCGTGGCAGTGCTCATGCAGCTTCAGTCCTCCTTGCATATTACCGCTACATGTGCACGTAAAAGTATCCACCCCGTACGCGATATGGATTCAATATCATGGTAGCTAAAGTATTCAAATCCAGTGGGAAGAAAAAGGAGCTAAGATGGAGAGGGAAGAAGGATCACACGCTGATGGAAGTGGCAATCCAGCAGCCTGGAGACCAAGACAGTCTACCCAAGCTCGCTCCCTGGGGGAGGCAGATACATCAACGCCCAATATTGATTGAGGTATGTACTGTATGTACATGCTCCCTTGTGCTCAGGGCCTCGGTGGCTTGCATAAACACGCCTAGGATAGCCTTGGCAGCGACTACCCCGACACGCTCGAGACTGAGCGGGCACCGGGTCAGGCATGTCAAGCTATGCGCAGGATGCAAGATGTCAACGCTAAGCTAAGGCACCGGCTGGAAACAATGACCAGATGCCTTGGCGAAAAGCGCATCAAGGACTTCGCGGCCGCTATAGACCTGGTCTTAGTGGTGCTTTCAGATTCGCTCCGTGAAGCAGGCGTGAACGGCCAGGTTCAACAAGCCGCACGACTGAAGCATCGGATATGCTGCGCCGAGCGCTGTCCAACTCGGAGGCCCTGCTCGGACCCGATCGTCCCGAGACCATGAGAAGCGTCTCCATGATGGTGATACTCTACACCAGGCAGGGTACACCCGCGCTTGGTGTGTTGGGCTCGTCAACGGCGCGGGCCTGGGCCGAGAGGAATATTCGCCTTGTGGTCCCGGATCCTTACATCCTTTCCCCAGTTATGTTGTAGCATCCGCCTTGGTGATAAGTAAATCTGCACACACAACTCCATCTCCGCAAGTCGCGCTCATTCGAAGGAAGAAGTTGAGATTCCTTCGGATCAAACTGCTTCATGTTCTGCCTTGATGATTTACGAGCAATTTTCACGGCATCATCCCGACCGTCATTGTCACCACCAGCCCGACGAGCAACGCGGCCATTAGAGAAACTTCTTGCTTTGATGCTCTATTTGTAGTGCTCGTCACCACCGGATTTGTCTACGCGCCTAGAGAATGACACATGCAGCGCGGTAGGCATTTATCCTGTCCAAGTCTACCACACCCAAACAAGGATCCGTATAGGGCGGGACTACAATATATAACGCTAAGCAAAGCACGACAACATGGGTGTGTCAACCAGGCGGCATCCCTCCTACACTGAGGGTTACAGGTGGTGATGAATAGAAGTAAAAACGTTTGGGCTAAATCTTCCGGCGCGCCTGCCATTGTCAATCCACAGTAATTGACAACAGGCAGTTATCATGAGCAAGAGCCTTTCTCATCCGTTTTTATCCCTGAACCTTGAAATACTTGAATGTTGCCCACTGAACCTTCTTGCCCGCAGTATCCAACACCGCTTACATTAAAACCGCCGCTGCCCCAAGCACTAGCGTCCCCATTCCGGCAGCAGCGACTCCGAAGCCTCCAAGTCTCACAGCGCCTGCTGTAACGACAGGTCTTGGCACCATCGTGGCGGTTCCAGCAGTCTCGTTCCGGGTCTCCCAAACACCGGTAGGACTACCAGTGGTCAAGAAGGAGGCCACAGGGTCCGCGCTGTCAACAGCAAATGACGAGGGAGAAATGTAGGTTTCTGTTGGGGAAGCCAGTTCAGCGGTGGCAGTATACGATTTGAAGACTTCACTGGCGTGAGCCTCGTCGGTGGCGCTGACAGACACAGTCGTGCAGGACGTGATTTCGCTCGAGACGAGCACGGTCGAGGTATGGTCCACGAGCGAGTACCAGTGGCTGAGGAAGTGAAAGGTCATGGCGAATGTGTACCAGTTGGAGCCGAAGCCGAGAAAGTCGACGGAAGGTGCATCGGCGCCTGGGCCGTGATGTGGTTGGGCAGTGACGGTAGCAGCGGCAGCGTCATGGGAAGGGGAATTGTAGTTGCCGGAACCTGAGCCGGGGCCAGCGCCAGCGCCGGCAGTGGCCATAGGACTGCCTCCTTCGGTGCAGGTTTCAAGGGGCATGGCATACGACATGCCGTCGGAGCAGCATATGGCCCCAGGCGGGACGCAGGCAAACATGCCTGGCAAGTTGACGTGTTAGAATATAGTGATAGAAAATCATATTCAAAGGGCTTACCCGGACAAGCGGGAATCCAACTCTGCTCATGGCACAACCCCGCCAATTGGTCCGCTAGGGCTTGCCTCTTCCCAACACCGCTGTTCACCGCAACGCTGCGGTCATACAACGCACTCAGAGCCAGAAAGAAAAGTGACAGAGAACTAACGATGGCCATGGCGAGAACGGATTCCGGGTTCTGGAATAACTGGCAAAAACACTGCGGAGTTGTAGAAACGAGTGACTGGAATGAGAGAGTGGTCGCAACTGCAAGACGATTCGGATTAGGAGAAAAGGGAACTAGGTGCTTTATATAGCTCGAGGAACCCCCTGTCGTTTCACTTGATCAATAGCTGAGTACGTAACTACAATACAAGGCGGCCTGTTTATCGGTCGTTAGCTTCTTTCCTGTAAGATCCCGCGGGCCCTGAGACATTGGTCGCTATTGAGTTCCGGATCGACATAAAATCTCCGATTTGTACCACTGATGTGGAATGGGCCCAATCCGCTTGTCATCCACGCTCGGTTGGCCAAATATGTCTCAAATACATCACCGGCCTTGGAGCCGAGACCTGCGGGCTGCGGCTTCGTGCTACTACGCTGGCGTGAACGGCCGTCCCGCAGGGGCGACGCTCAGTCCCTCGCACTTCGATATTGTTGGGATTCGCAGTGATCAACTATGTTACACTATATCAACAATCGGCCCGTCCCTGACGATCGCGATATGGCCGCCCATCAGTGCACACACACACACACACACACACACACACATATCCATATACGGCCAGTGCCAAATAATGAGATGGCATACTCCCATTTTCAACAAAGGATCGCAGCAAAAATCCCTTCCACTCGTTGCAATTGTATGCTTGCCTCCATCATCATATTCTCCAGGTAAATCTACTGATTTATCACCATTCCCAAGTCACGTCCACACATAGGTCATCTAAGAGAGACATCTTCTGTGGTTCAAACGCTGATTTCTTCAATGGACATTACACGATACTTGTGCTGACATGTTCTTTAGCAATGAGAACGCGTAAGGTAGCAAAAGACCGCCCGAGTAGCAGGAACCCGGAGCATTCATCGGGCTCCAATCCGCTCGGGCCCAAGCAATCTCCATCACCACCCCTAGCCGACTGATGGCTGGAACCGACTCCGCAGACCCAGGAAGACATTCTCCCACCCTCCATAGCGATTTAGTCACATTGTGCTGTATCCGTGGTTCCTTTCGATCGTGTCAGCAGTGAACAGTGAGCCTTTGGCTCTCAAGCGGAGACTATGCAGCCAGACGCCACTAAACTCACTAGTTGACCGCTCCAAAATGCGCTGCACAGCCGTCACATACCCGGCGGGGTCATGAAACTGCCAGATGCGCGGTAGCATGCGCACACCTCTCAGGGTCCAGTACGCCAGAAACCCCCCCAGTTCATAGGGAACCTCCAATACCCAAGGCAATGGCGCTGCCTCCTCTTCGGCTTCAATGTCCGGCCGCTCAACACCATAGTCGACGGAGTTGAGGACGCCAGCTCCAGCCTCATGCAGCACCACCGGGGTGCCCACATGATAATACCTCTTGCTGTTGGCCGTCGAGCTTGGGCGGCTGGAGGGTAACTTCGCTGGCAGCGCCTGTGTAAACCGGTCTGGGACCGTCGGGATTGGGTCCCCGTCGACTTCGAGCCGGTAGCAAACAATATTGCTCGCCTTGAATATCTCACAGAAGGCTTCATTGCCGACGCGCGGTGAACCGAGAGTGACGCATGTAATATCCCCTTGGGGCCATTGTATCCTGCACCACAAGGCGCACAGGGTAGCCAAGGCGGCACCGAGGCTGTGGCCGCAGACCTCAATCTTGGTTGGCGCGTCGCCTTGCAGTAGATGAGAGATTGTTGAACGCAGCCTATCATCGTCTAGGAGGTTGTTGAAGGCTGCCAGAAAACCCTCGTGGACAAGGACGGGCAAGTCGTCGTCGGGGAGCCAGTGGATCTGGGACATGCGGAAAGCGATGTCTGTCCACACATTGCCCCAGAAACCCCACCACCGCTTCGGGTTGACGAGGTTCTCGATGGTGAAGGGGAAGTCAGTTCCTCTGAACGCAAGGACGAGTGTATCACGGCCCCGGATTCCCAAGTGGACGTGAGTGTTGGGGGTGAGGGCTTTCAGCGTGTCCTTGAAGAATGGCGTGACAATCTCGAGTTTGCGATATTGGGTATCGCCGTGCAAGTCAATCGCGGCCGACCGGAACTCGGCACCGTCATCGTTCATGTAAGCCCAGTGGGCATAGCGGATTAGGTGCTGATACTGGCTTAGAATTTGAGCCATCTCGGGGGTTTAGAGTTATGTTGTCGGGTAGGATGTGGGAGAAGAAAAGTTGGATCTACCGTCCACAGTAGCGAGATGTATTCGCTACCTGCTGGACCTACCTAATCATCTAATGTTTATGCTCTTGGACGGACAGGGAAGGAAGAATTGCGGCACGACTGCTAGTTAAGGGTGGAAAGAACCCTTTATGTATGGAAAGCGCATTTGCGTAGTTGGTTAGCCGAGGGGTGTTTAACCCAGCAGACACGAGCATCCTCGGAGCACACATGAACCAGAATTGAAGATTTAGGAACCTGATAATTATCCGTCATTCACTCTGGCATTATCTTTTCTATTACTCATAACTTTCCTGAAACTACTGCTCCTTGGCATTCACAACTCTTTCTCAGGATCCGCCACTTAGCATCATAAGTACTTGGGCACTCAAACAATCGACGACATATGCACGGCAGCCGTACGCCTTTTGGTATATAGATAGCCCATCTTGACCAAATGCGGGGGTTTGTTTAGCTGTCAAAATCAGGGCTAGGGCCATGCTTGGCCACTACTCCTGAGCGCCGCCATCTCAGCCCTTTTTTTCTGCAGCCACTCATTGTGTTCCTCTCGTCTCGCATCTCGCTGCTCCTTCCACTGCTCAAAACTTCCTCGTGCATTTTGGGCTTGATGTTTCACATGTCCAGCGTTCTGTTCCGGCTGAGACTGTGCTGAAGCTTGGCCTCGGCCCAAGCTCGTCCCTTGTAGTTCGACATCGCCGGCGACGTTAGAACTGCGCCGGCTTGCTGAATAACACAAGAACAAAAGGCCTACCATGGCCAACATGGCAATGATGGAGCCGAGCACTATCAGACCAATCGCAACTCCGGGCAAACTGTCCCTCCTATCCAGTAGGTCAGGTTGAATTGCCATTCGCGATGTCTCGATTACCGTTGGCGTATCAGGCGGCGCGGCAAGAGCAGCTTGAACGATCCTAAGGCAAACGGATATGAATATGGCCGTAGACATTGTGACAGGGTTCCAAAGAGTTGCGACCATTGCGCCGAGGATCTTCAGGCATAAGGATTGCTAGAGGTGAGAATAAGTACCTTACCTAGGTAGCTTAGTAAGGACGGAAGTGATGACCTAGGTGGGTTGGGCTATTCCTACCGTTTATATAGGACATAAAGTCCTGAGGATCGCTCTATTCGTCAATTCTAGTTACTAGAAGAATGTAATTGTTGTGTTCTAGGTCCCTAGGACAACTTCTCGCTCAAAGCTGGACGGATAAGTGCAACAAAGAGCTCTGGAAAGAGGGATGCTCTGTTTTTGGCTGTCCATGTCGCACACCTAAGATGCGCTTACACTAGTTCTCTTAAACCTTGAACTCGTAATTGTTCATGCGTACCCTTGAAATGAGGATGTCAAGCGTGTGATTAATTAATCTCCACTAGGGCTCAAACTACCACGTTATTTGTGACCGTCTTCCTCGCCTACCTGCTCATGTCTTACTCTTGGTAGAAACTTGCCGCGACCCAAAGATTTCATTTCCATGTCAAGATTCCCTAGCCGCAGCAGTAGAGCTGATTTTGCCATAAATCTGTTAACGGCGGGTTTCCATTGGCTGCTGCAGGGCTCTTCACCGGCCGCTGTACCATGATTAAGACCGTGCTGGTCGTGGATTGGCGTTACGGTTGAGGCTAAAATGACTATTACATTCGTCACTTCGACCGTTTCCGTCTTTTTTACATCTCCGTGATTGGCGTGACTGTGCCCGCTCCCGGTTTGCGTCATCGTCATCGACACTGAGAGCAGAGAGATCAAAGGAGCATATACCACCCTCTTTGTTCTCACCATCATCATCATTGTTGTCCTTTTGCCGGTTTTAAGGGGTAGTGGTTTTCTTGTCCACAATGAAGTCGCCAAGTGGAGGAAACTTACAAACTGGTATTTGTTTTTGCGTTGGCAGAGCACTCTTTGAGTGAGAAGGGCAAGGCACCCTGCTACTACATGGGTGTTTATTTTTGTAAGGTTGAAGTGCTCTCTCCATGACAGTTGGGAAGGAAACCAGAGATAGTAACGTAAAAGAGTGCTACCTGGACAACAACTGCCGCAAGTGTGACTTCATCGTTGCAGCCCGAGACAATTCACAGCAAGTCTACCGCTTGCGGTAGCGAGTGTCGAAGAAATCATAAAATCATCAACTTTCAATTCACGACATAGGTAGATTTCACCTGCCGGGCCTCTCCGGTCCCACCCCGTTAGCCTCATCCCGATCACGGCCCCACATTGTGGTCGATGACGTCTTTGATTCCCCAACTCCCAAACCCGAGTGCAAGTGAGAACCAATTACAATGTCACACGCTATTTAATGTATGTATATATGTTGATGCCGATTAAAGCCGGAGGTGACCCCGAGCCGACAGAAGCCTACAATTGCCAGGTTAGCGGCCAATGACGAGCCCACACCGTCATCGCGGTCCCATGCCGTTCCCCCCGCCGAGAGAGACACCCAATGAGAGGGAGCATCGTTGTATTCTGACGTGATGATGGAGCATCTTAAACCATGGCATTGGCAAAACACTAGTTGCGTTGAACCGTAGAAGACAACCGCAACTGGCAAACAAAAAGGTACGGCTTGTATTCCCAGTCAAATCACTAGACCAAACCTTCTAGCTTTCTCAACCCCTGGTTCATACATCGTGAAACAACAGTAGTCAAGACACCATGACATCCCAAGCAGCTTACGCAGTTGAAAAGGCCATAGGCCACGAAAAGGAGAACATCAAGCAGGATGTTTCCAACTACGAAGGCGTGGGCGATCCAAATGAAACCATGAAAGCACTGGTATGGCAGGGCAAACAGAAGGTCGAAGTCGGTATGTGGCTAAAGACCCAAGGAGACTGTCCTTATCTAGCATAGTGTAGCCGAGAGCTAACTCACGCGCTCCCTCCAACACAGTCGACGTTGCGAAACCCCGAATTCTCGAAGATCAAGACGTGATCTTGAAGGTTACAGGAACCACCGTCTGCGGAAGCGACCTCCATCTGCTGCACGGCACCGTCATTCAGCTGAGCAAAGGCGACATTCTCGGGCACGAATTCTGCGGCATCGTCGACCAAGTTGGGCCTGGAGTGAAGAATATCAAGGTCGGGAAGCGATATGTCGCCGCCTTCCAAATCACATGTGGAGAGGTATGGGCATCTACGGGTCCCTGCTATGAGTGCTTGTTGCTGACTCTCTTTCCCGGTAGTGCTTTTACTGCAAACAAAAGCTGTCATCGCAGTGCGAGAAGACCAACTCCAACAGGACAGCCAAAGCCATGTACGGCGCCCAGTCAGCCGGCTTATTTGGCTACTCGCATTTCACTGGCGGCTTTGCTGGCGGGCAGGCCGAGTATGTGCGTGTGCCGATTGGAGATTGCAATCTGCTCGAGATTCCGGATGGCATGCCGGACGAGAAGGGTGAGTTGCCCAAACATACGGTTGTCCCTCGCGATTCTGTCGCAGCGTGTCTAACACGTATTGCCAGCTCTCTACCTCTCCGATGTCCTTCCCACAGCCTACAATGCCGTCAAGGACACTGCCGTCTATCCCAACGACCAAGTCGCCATCTTTGGCGCCGGACCAATCGGGCAAATGGCTGGCGTGTTCGCGCTCGGCGAAGGCGCAAGCAAGGTCATCTTCGTCGACACGGAACCCCGACTATCCGCAATCTCAGGCCGCTGGCCAGCAGAACACAAGGATAAGCTCGAGCTGGTCGACTACAAGAAGCTCAGCTTTGGTGTTACCAACAAGGAGACAGTCGTCAGCAAACTCAAGGAAATGTGTGACGGTCGTGGCCCGGACGTGGCGATCGAGTGTGCGGCGGGCGAGTATGCCAAAGGGTGGATGCACTGGCTGGAGATGTCGCTCGGTGCCGAAACGGACACGAGTGAGATCCTCAACGAGATGATTGAGGGCGTGAGGAACTACGGGCGGGCTGGGGTCACGGGTGTCTACGTGGGATACGTGGGTTGGATCCATACCCCATTACCCTCATTGATACTGACGAGTTATTTATGCTTAGACCAACCACTTCAACGTTGGCTCTCTCATGCAGCGCGGCATCCGCCTCATCGGCAATGGGCAAGCTCCTGTGATGAAGTATTGGGAGGGACTTCGGAGCAAGATCCAAACGGGCGAGCTGGACCCCACGCAGATGCTATCGCACCGGTTCCGTCTCGATGATATCGACAAGGTCTATTACAAGTTTGACGGAAAGGAGGACAACATCCAGAAGGTCTTTGTCGAGACAAAGTTCTCTTTCCCGCGGGCCGAAGGGACCCCCGAGTTGACTACGCTTTAAAGGCGCCTCCTAGAATTTCCAGGAAGCGTTATAGAGATGGATAATTGTAAGAGTATTGCTGAGGCGCATTTTGTTAATTGTGGTTTCTGTCCTAGCGATGGTCCGACATGTTTGATACCGAGAGCTTGGCTGTGGGTTTTAGCTAGGTAATATTGCACCTCTGCCTTGATACTGTACTATGCAAAATGCATTTTAAATCGAGCTTTAGCAGCCGCGAGAAACACACATACAAAAACGGAAGCCGTATTCTAAACGACCAGAGGCCGAGCATATTCCGTCAAACGCACCTCAATGTCGGCTTCAATCGGGACGGCGCTGCTCCTCGTCTCCCAGGTCGCAGATCTCCGGCATGATGTATTCGCAGAGCACCACCCGAGACGTGGGCCCCATTGCTTCGACAATCTGCTGAAGGACTCGGCTAGCACGATTCTCGTACTAGTCATGCAGGACTCGGCAGAGGCAGTAAACGTGGGCCTCTTCCCTCAACCCAGCTCCTATCCGTAGCGAAACCACCAATACCTTGCAAAGATAGACTGAACATGAGCTCAACCTTCACCGGTGGCAAGGCCCGCTCCGCAAAAAAAGTCAGAGACCGCATTCCTCACCCCTTCAATACTCACCGGATTCTCCTCTCCGAACATGAGCTCCAAATCCTCCAACACCATCTCCCCACCAAACCCCAGCGCCTCACACTCCCTTATGGTCCCCCTCAAAGCCTTCCCCGGCCCGCCAGCAACACTCACCACCACCGCCATCCCCGGCTCAGCTTCCACCCGCTCCTTCAAGACCCCCCCACGGAAAACTCCCCGCCCCATACTCGCCACTCTCCATCGCAACCTTCCCAAACGCCGCACTCTCCGCATCCCGCTCGAGTGCCTCAAAGAACGTCAATCGCTCCGCGGCGAGGCCCATGCCTCGGCCGAGCCCGTTCCACTGCGGGTCGCGCGTTTCGGCCAATGTGTGGCTGCGCAGGCAGTCTGGGGTGCGCCGGAGGCGGTAAAGCAGGAGAGTCAAGGCGGCGCGCCACCAGGCGTGGATGGCTGGATTGTGGCGAGCGAGGGAGGATGTGGTGTGCGCGTGTCGGTGAACTTTGTGTTGTTGTTGTTGGTGGTGGTGGTGATGGTGGTCGTCGTCGTCGAAGGAAGGGGTTGTTGGCGGTGACTGGGTGAGGGTGAAGAACCGTTATAAGGACGAGGGCGTGGAGGGAGCGAGCTCAGCGGCGATCGTTAACGCAGTTCAAGAAGCGGAAGCAACTGGATGGTGGGAGACAAAAGGGATACAAAGGAGAGGGCAAACATATAATTGACACGTCAACGGCCACTTTGAAAGCGATTCCATCAGCTGTTGCAGGGACATCTAGAGAAGCGGCATCGAATATGCCGAGCTCGACGCGGGTGTTTAGGATAGGAAGTTGCACGCGGAGGAAATGGTAACGCCAGAGGTTGACGGGATCCAATATATGCATGCGAGATGCAATGCAATGCAAACAGTCATGAAAATTTAACGCAGATTAAGTAAGAAATAAGAATAATGAGTGGCCCCTCTCTCCTCCTCCTTAATGATAGACGATTAACCCGGTTTCCCTGTCCGGGAGTCATCCCCGAAAGAATTTTCCCACTACTCGGCTCAGACCAACGTCTTTCAAGTGCCTATTTACTGCCCTCGTAGGATTATGCCCCATAGTGTAGGATATGAACCCTAGGCCGCACTGGCTTCGCATTGACCCTCCATTGCTGCTGGGGTCGTCGTTACCGCATGGGACGATACGACGCTCCCCGCCTACTCCCAAACCCCAAGGAGCATGCAACTCGCCATCAAGGATCTGAATTTCTCTGCCGTCCAACGACTGAGCACGAGCGTGTTGCTCACTCGGCGGCAACTGGAAGCGCCTGGCTGGTGACTGTAGCTGCCCAGGCTTCTTCGGAAGGCTAAACCCGCCAGAGTCTGAAGCGGAAGGGGTTTAAACTCCGACCTCGCGTCGAGGCAATCCCGGTTGCCGCAAAGATGAATACCGGGGCGTGAATGAAGTGCCTGGCCAGACGCCGGAAATCGAGCGAAAGCTACCAATGGAAATCGTGTTAGCGCGACGGTCCTGTTGGAGTTGATGCGTGTTACAAATACAGGAAAAGAAGCCTTTTTTGCCTACCATCCGTTGCCGTTCGCTGAGCAAGGAATTCCATGGATTCTCGCGCCCATCCGGCCTAGATATACCATCTTCGAGGTTGCATTTCCTGGGGCATGCCGGCCTCTAAAGGAATGTCGGTTATGGTGTGGGCTCAGACGTTGCTCTGCGGTTCGTCGAATCTGAAGGTGTCGGCTAGGTAACTATGCTGTATTTGGCTTGTTGGTGGCCTCGGAGTCCGGGCGATGGCGACTTCCTTGATGGCCGCGGCCAGGGGCATGTTGGACTGGGCAGACAGGAGTAGCAGTTGTCTCGCCTCATCTGCAGTCAGCATCATGATGGCGCCAGCGAGATCTCGAGCAACACGAGGACTTGGCGGTTGCGGCGGCAGGTCAACGTCTGCGGAATCAGATGCACAGTGACCCGAAGCACTCTCGGCACCTAGAACGAGGGGTGTAATGTCTGCAAGGGGCATTCGGGGCGAGCCGGCTTTCCTGATGACCTGGGTCGATTCTAGTGAGGGCGTGTTGGGAGCTGATTGTCTCCGCCGTGGGCTAGGACATGCTGGGGTGTTAGCCAGCGCCGTTTCCAGCGCGTCGCAGCCATGAACGTTGTCGAGCCAGAGCCCAATTCTAGTCCGCTGGACGGATTTGTTGACTTTGGCGTCGAGAATGCATGGCCTCGAACCGGAGCTTCGTCGTATGTGCTGGGGCAGGATGCGATGGTTCGTACAGTTGGTGGCTGTCACGCCACGGCCATATGTGGGCGCGACATTCCGAGGCCCGGCCGAGTCAATCACCGCGATGTGATGGGGGAGCCTGCATGTGGATGCTGGGAGCCGGGAACGTGCTCGTGAGGCGGCTTTACTCGCCGATACGGAGCTTGGAACAGCTTTCATTGTGCAGTATGGATGGGACGCCGGGTGGTATGTTGGACAAGCTCGGGGAATAGTTCTGACCACTGGTTCAGAGTGCTTTGCGATGACGCAGATGGACGGACATGGGTTGACATGGCTGGGCTTATGTAGGTACCTTATGTATAAGACGCGCCCGGCGTGTTTTGTGCAGGGGTTTCGCGTTCCCAGCCCAGCGGGGTATATTGTCTCACCCCACCTACCGGATCGGGACGGTCACACCGCGCGGGTTAGGGTCTCACTAGACCCTCACGAAGATCACTGGCAGCATTGTTTACCTACCACCCTACCTTACTTTGTCAATACTGAGGCCCGCGCCAGTCCCAACAAGCACCGACAGAACCGAGATTGGCGACAGCGGACCCACCCATGCAGTCATATAAGAACTATTACAGTAACCGTACGCCAACCACTCTCTCGGCGTCCCGTGGTATTTGTTATTTGTGCATTATTTGAATTCATTGCAGTCCGCCAACCAGCAACACGACGGCCACCACCACCGAGACAACTGCCACGACACCATTCACGCCTCCGATAAACCCCTGCGCGCTGTTCTCACCCGCGCCTGCGGATGGGGTTGATATCGGGCAAGAAATCGAGCCCGATGAGTTCGACAGCGACGACCGCTGATTTCCGTCGCAGGCCCACCCCCACATATCTCCCGAAGGCGTCGCTGCTGTCGCTTGGTTTGCTGGTGTCGTGGCCAAACCGAGGCTTGCGCACGCTGAGGGGAGTTCCCGAGCGCCAAGGATGGCAACGTCCGACGCCGTGATGCCGGTCGAGTTGAAACAGTTTTTCTCGTTGACCGGAGGCACCTTGCTGGGGTCATCGGTAAAGATGATGTCGGCACACTGCAACCACCTTAGTCAGTTCACTGCTGCGACGCTATCCCGAGGTTTTCGTGACGGCGTTTTGAGGGTTACTTGCGGTGAACGTCCCTGCGCCATGCTTCGCCGCTTGAACCACCTGGATGGTCGCGAGATCCCCGCTTTTTACCCTACTCCTCACCGCTTCTGGAAGCGTGAGCTTGGGCTGGCAGATCGTGCCCGGGTATGGGTCGTCGGTAGGCCCTTGGAGGTAGAATTTTGTAATCGGCCACGAGTAATTCTCCGGCTGCTCGCCGAGTCCAATGTTGATGTACATCAACGCCGTCTCGTGCCCCTTAAACCAGCCCGGCTGGAGCGCAAGAGCGCCGCCATCGATAGGCCAGTATGTTCGGTTCGTTGTTACTGAGAGTCCACCACCTAAATGTGAGAGTAACGTTGTCAGTGAATCTCCGTCGCTACAGTGGTCATCACTGGTCAAAAGAGAGTTTGCCGGATACGTACATGGGTACAACCACTGCATTCCAAACGGAAAGGTTGCATTGCGAGCGAGGTTATTGCCCCTCCAGCCCGGGTACGTAAGGACAACATGCGCCTGGACGAGAGTTCCCCGAAGGAGGCAATGCGCCAGCACAAAGCCTTGCAGAATTAAATTGAACATTGATACACTCAGACGACTCTCACAATGTTCCACCGTTCACTAAGGAGAGCCTGTGGACCTGGGGCACATCTGATTTAGTATTACACAGTACAGTGAGCTCGGACTCGACGTTGGGCTGCGCCACCGTGACAGGGTTGCAGAAGGATTCGGCAGCCTGCATTAGCTTGCATTTTGATAGGTCGCCACTTCGAGTTCATTAACCTACCCGACAGAGGCAATGCCGCTTGTTCCGCTCTAGCAGATACAAACTACAGACTATGTACGTAGATAACTACATGGTGCTGTACTCACTTACACATTCAATAACTGGCATTTGTATTGCCATCTAAGATTACGCAAAACGGCCGCATTTT
The DNA here is from genome assembly GCA_023628455.1 of Chaetomiaceae sp. B2702. Lineage (NCBI taxonomy): Eukaryota > Fungi > Ascomycota > Sordariomycetes > Sordariales > Chaetomiaceae > Chaetomiaceae sp. B2702. The sequence continues at coordinate 236,916 of JAMAKP010000043.1, forward strand.
CACTCAACGCCAGCGATTGTAAGTTTGTAACTTGTCGAATCCTGTCGAAAGAATGGATTGTCATAAGGCTCATTCAGCAATAGTCACAAGTGAGGTGCAACCTAGTGTACACCGGGAGGGATGCGTAGGTCGGGAACTTGAAGCATTACTATTCGAATAAAGGGCGGTCAAATGTAACGCGATATGCAAAATCGTATCATAACAAACTCCCAATTCATCAAACGTCCCGTGGTATCTTCGATATTTCTTCTTATAGCCAGTCTTTCCCATTAATTTAACAAGGTATTCATCGCGGTACGCCGTCGGGGTTGTGTCTGGTGAGACCGAGTCAACGGAAAACATGACTCAGTTAGACAACCGCCCTAGTCCGAGCACCACCAGCACGGTAAAAACCATAGTGCCAGTCGTAGAGGACGTTGAAGAGGAGGAAGAAACTGGAGAGCGTGTCAGCGTGAACAGTTGTCGCAAAACGTTCAATCCCTGGACCACTCACAATGCAATGAAGCTGAACGCCTCAGCCGCGTACAGCATATTCGAGTGGCTGTAGCTCCAGTCGGACGCGGTGAACGACACGACGACAATCCAGAGGTACGAGAAGATCAGGTTGAAGAGCAAAACATGGCCCGGGTAGGCGCGCAGGAAAAAGGCCACGGGGAAAAATGCGGTCGTGAGGACGGACTACACAACATCCGAGTCAATTATCCGTTCGTCATGGAGGAAGCATCAATCCCCCAGAAGCTTAGGATATCTGCGACTTACAACCACGAGTTCGTAGATGATATGGTCTCCGCCCCCGCCACGCGAGACGAGATAGGCAAGGATGCCCATCACGATGACGGATGAGATCCATACTATGGCGCTGCTGGCGAGCAGAAAGGCGGAAAGCCCCGTGCGGGCGCGATTGTCTCCGTGGACCATGGTGTTTGCTGGGCGGTATTATCGGACTCCTTGGGAAGTTGGGAGTCGGGTGACTGATCTGGGGGGAAACTTCTTTCGCGGCGACTGGCAGAAGGGCGTTGGAGGGTTGTGTTTGCGAATATTGATTTGGTAGTTGAAGGGCACAATGAGTCCACGAGTCCTACATGGTAGTACTTATAGCAATGATGCTGACCCGACTCGCCAGGCCATGCTCGCGACCGTTTCCCAGTTTTCGGGCGCAACTTGTGATTTGGCAAGTCAGCGCATGACAACTCAACGTCAGTTCTCTGCGTCCTGAGCGGATGACGACAATGATCGCCAAGGACAGACGACGAGCCAGGCATGAGGCCCTGCCAAGGTGGTGTGTGATGACAGTTGCCCAAGACCACTCATGTTGCACGATGTCAGTGCCACTGACGGCATTTGGTGATTGATTGGTTGCGCCGACCCAGGGTCTTCCGTGGTCGGTTGTTGACAGCGCTGTTGGCGAATGAGGTCACGCCGAGAGACTTGGTCTACGTCATGTTGCACCGCTGCAGCCAAGAAACCGAAAACTCCAGTCCCGCCCTTCTAGCGCGGTTTCATGATCGCGTTTGAGCAGAAGCACGTCAAAAACTCAAGAGATTACCTACATACATACATACAGTACATACAGTAGATTAGAGTGTTCCCTTGCGATGACCATTGCTTTGCAGATCCTTTAGTGTGCGAGAGTATGTAAGCGCTTGAAAGGACAGTCGAGATCTACATACTGTATGTACATACAGTAATTACCACAGAGTATAGATTACCTAGTGTAGATCTGCTCACCGGCCTGAGTGGGAGTACTGTAGGTATCTCGGCACTGCATCCGGTCCCGCGTGTGTGTGAGAGGCCCTGTTCCCGCATCAGGCGAACCCCCATTTGGGTTGGACGGGGGCGGAAACGAGCATGGCAAAGAGTAAAGAGGTCCTCCCTTCGATGCACGGTATCAATTCCGAATCAAGCTGTGATCATAAGGAATCTCCAACACGTGTCTGCCCTTTTGCGTAGATACCTACCATGCCCGTTCTTAAATAATAGTTAGCGGCGAGTGGTAACGAAACTGATCCATCTTGTTCAACCTTCCAAAATCAAGTGATGTTATCTGTTATCTGGGGACTCAACTCCCAGTAATTGTCCTCAAATTCTTTTGCGCAACTGTGCCCCTCTAACAATGTCGAAGCGGGCCACTTTTACAGCGCCAAAATGCTCCTCATCACCTTCTCGAGCTTCTTCGCGGCATCCTCCACCATACCAGTAGATCGCCAGGCAACAAACCTGTCGGGACGGACCAAAACACATCCATCCTCTTCCACCTCTCGTTTCTTCGCCCAGTCAAAGTAGACATCTTCAAAATCCTGCTTCCACCCAATCGAGTAGCCAACAATGTCCACCCCGAGAACCTCGGACACAGCTCGCGCAGCATCCTTCCACGCCTTACCTCCCGGGCCAGTCAGCAGACAAAACCGACCGTGGCCGGCCAAGTCAATAGTCGAAATTCGTGTGCCTGGCGAACGGGTATTCAACCAAACATGCGGCAATCGGCGGCCGGGGTACGTCGTGATCTGGTGCGTCTTGACTTTGTCTTCAGGCAGTAGCGGGGGCAGGCCCTGGTCGGACAGATACACGGCGCTTGAGGTGTACCGCTGGTTCATTTCGATCCCAAGGCCGTGGAACTCGGTCGTCGTGTTCTCGATGGCGGCCTGAAAGTCCTGTCTCCGCTTGCGGCCCTTGCTACCCGGGTCATCAAACTCGGCCAGGATTTCGAGGCGCTTCTCTTCGTCAGGCTCGAACATGCCCATCACCCGTTGCCAAGGGATATGATCTCGTAGGCCCTGATTCGCACGCGTAATGATGTCGACGCCAACGGGTTGGCGCTCCGCGCTGAACGTGTCGAGCAGCTTGGGCCCTGCCTTGCCCGACATGACGTAGTCAATCTTCCAGGCGAGGTTAAAGGCGTCTTGGATGCAAGTGTTTGATCCTAAACCGTTGAATGGAGGATGGCGATGCGTTGCGTCGCCAAAGCAGAAGCTGCAGTTCGTTAGGGCAAAAGCCGGCCCCTGATTGAGATGGGGGGTTGGTAGGATAAGAGGTAGGCACTCATAGCACTTACACATTGCCGTCCGAGTAATACTCGGCCACAATCTCGTTGATCCACCACTTGCTGGCATGGAGCAGCTCGACCTTGACAGAGCTATCACCAATGAATTCCTTTACCCTTAGCAGGTACTCCTCGGGACTGGCATCCATCGCGTCGGCAGTCAAATCGGTTCCAGGTGTTGGAAGGAAGATGAACATCCACTCATTCCATGCCCGCACCATGCGGACGACGGCAGCCCATCCCCACGGCGGAGCGTTCATCTCCTCGGGTCGGAATACCCAGTGTAGGTTGCCGATACGGCTCTCCATGAGGTGTGACATGTCCGCTTTCACTAACACATTCAACGCAAGGCCTTGCCCTGGCTTCTTGATCAGAGGAATGCCCAGCTCACGCACGACTTGGCTCCGGGCTCCATCGCACCCGAATAGGTATCGAGACTGGATCTTGTACGTCTTCTGTATTGCCTCGTCAAAGACCTCGGAGACGATGACGTCCGGTGATGGACGAGTGAGGCGAACAAATTTGGTATTGAACCGGAGTGTCCATCCTGCGTGAACTGCTCTCTTTGTAAGGATAGGCTCCAACAGCGTCTGCGGCAGGTCGACATGGTCGCATGGGCTGGCCGCCTCATAGTCCCCCTGGCCCGTGTCAATGCGAGGACGAGGTTTGAAGATGGAGCACAGGAGAGGAGGGCCTGAGAAGAAGTTCGCGGCGCGGATGCTTGATGGCCAGTTCCTTACCTTATGCTTCGGGTCGTGACCCCATGAGTAAACTCTCGCAAACTCCTCACCAGCCATGCTCCGGCACCATCTAGTGTGGGCCATGTTATGGCTCGGGGTTGCAACGTCCAGACAGTCTTGTTCGAGACCGATATCTCGCAGGCATTCTACCGGGACTTCCGTGTCAGCCCCTATTGGATGCATTTGTCCCTGATCGCATTCAGGTTCACGCACCCAGACCAGCCATATTAGTGATATGCGCACGCGGGGTCTCTGCCGTCCCTGGAGCCGCGGCAATTATGATGCCCTTCCTGCCTGCATCGTCCACGCGCTGTCAGTGGCAAGTTTCAAGCCATCTCACCGAAAGGCGACTCGAGACAGCTGACGACGGTTACAACTTTGCAACCGCTTGTAGAAACCTCGGTATCCTCACATACCATGTGCGGCAAGAAAACAGGCGAGCGAGGCCCCGGCTGGGCCCGCCCCTACGATCAGGAGATCGGTCTTTACGACCTCTTCATCCGCCATCCCGGAGTGTTCGAGAGCACACAGTATAGCAGTCTAGCTTTTTTTTGCGCAGGGAAAGTTGTCAGTTGTCAGTTGGGGTTATTAGTGGCGACAAGTCTGGATGACGACCGGCCCAGGGCACACCAAGAGTCGTTCCCCCAGCACCTGAAGGCCAGCGTATGTAAAAAGTGGAACCACTGAGCTACCATGTCGTGCATGTCCAAAGGATTGAGCCGTGTGACTCAGCCATGACAAAGTGCAACCTCCCCGGGTCGCTACCTGTTCGAGTAAACTGTCGCTGCCAACTGATCGCCAGTTTTGCTCCACCAGCCCCAATCGACCAAAGCGGTGGGGGAAGACGCGGGGGGTTGACATGTAGATTTGCGGAGTTAACTAGTGTAGTTTGATTAGGGGGGCTGATGCTGGGATTCACGACATTGCCGGCAGGCCCCCCTGTTGGCGCGTGCTGACTGCAGCAACCTTGCCAAGCGTAATTTATCCAGAGACGAGGACTAGCGTTCGACAGGATGTTACCCGACCGTGCCGACTCCTTTCTCCTGTGCTATGTACGACACGATAGCGCAGATCTTTTTACCTCGGTAACCCTAAACCGCAGGGAGATCTTGAGCCGCAAGCCAATTCAAAACAACAAGCCACAGCCTTTCCACCGAGAACCTCAACTATTTCCCGCCAGCTGCATTAGCGCTTGGGCACCAGGAGCCTCGTTCGGGCACGCTCTCTCATCTCGTGCTAGCCTCGGACTCCATCAACGGCAGGGTTTCGCCCCAAGCCATCGTACCACATACATCCCGTGCCACGGAGCTCTTCGTTCCAAGTGAGTTGTTCAGAAGCCGAGGAACTCAGCACATCCGCATTAGCCCAAGGACATCCACTCTACCCACTGAGCTCTAATTCGAAGAGGTAAGAGCGGATTCAGACGGCGACTCGGCGTCTCCTCGGCATGATGCCAGAAAGCTTTGCCGTAGCTCGTCCAAGCCGCTAAGGCGCTGATTCAGACTCTGATCTTCATGTGGTGTGAGGCGTGCGACGCCAGCATTTCGAGTTCATGACATTGGCTCCCGCATGATTGCAAGCTTATAATATTGGTTATAGTTGCTGGAGCCGGATTATTGCTTCATTCATATCGGTTAGGGCGAATTGAGCTACCTAAGAACCTGAAAGTGAGAACAGTTACATTGATAGGCACACATGTGCTGATAATAAGGAAAATAAACAAAAGCTAGCAGCGGTTCATCGTGTGATCAATTATAGGGGCCTTTCGAATGCCTAGCATGCATGAATAGAGAAGTCGACTGTGAAGGATATGTCATGACCGAAATTGATACTTCACCGAGCTTTTCCTGCCTGTGCCCCACGTTCCCCTATCCCCTTAGCATTGGGTAAGTCGGAAGCCTTGATGTATTTCACATCGTCCAGTTCTCCTTTCGACGCATCGTGAACCAGAACATAACTAGCGTTAGGATCCCCCTTGGACTTGGCTGTTTTGGCTGCCACCATGACGGAACACGCCGCCAGAACTCCGTACAAGGTGGTCATCGCATATCTCCTAGCATGTTTGACTTTCGTTAGCTTGATCATAGGACGGGACATAAGTAGAGGGAGCTGGATACTTTCGTAACGCTGTACTCTCTGGAAAATGCTCCTGGCCGCCGGGTCCTCCCATATTGTCCGGGTTCTTACCAGGCAGCGCTGCGACGTTGCGACTTTGAACGAAGTTAGGACGGGCCAATTGGCACCGGCAAAGGGTGATGCGTGCGGTTGTCCGCGCTGCGGGGGTCGCCATGCCGAAACGCTGCTGGCTTGTCCTAGCTCTCACGGCGAACATTGATGACAGTTGGTTCACTGTGTTGTAGTGCAGGTGGTTGGGGTCGATATCAAAAATCTAAATATCACAATTGGCTCCGAAGTCGAATTAAATCAATGGGCTGGAATCACTCGTACTCTTATTATGCCTCCTCCCATCTATGACCTCAATCTGACAAAAGCGATGGTGTCATAAAGCGGGGAGCCGGGACCACGGCCGAAAAACGATTAGTGGACCAGCATCCTCAAGACTGGTCAAGGTCACTTATTCTCGGCAAGTGCAGTGCTTTACAGCACATCAGAGGTAACTGTAGTTGACCGAGAAGGTAACTCCTCGACCGTCATCAGATTGGGCGGCTCGTCTAAGCCTGGCCCTTTAGTCACCATACGGCGAAGCCGGTTATGGCTGAATGAGATGTCGGCTGCAAGGCGCATCCGCCGCTGCTCGTGCTTCTGTTTTAGCTGAGCATACTCGGGCATGGTCATAACAGTTACCGCGTTGTCGTTTCCTATATTTCCGTTTCCAGCACCGTCGAGCCCATTGAGGACATCGAGGAACCGTGAACCAGGTGACTTGGTGAGCTCCTCTAGTACCATGCAGGCCAGGTCGTGTGCCCTGGCGACCGGCTTGAGACGTGGACGGGTGCATCTGATCTCGGCTAGCTGTTTCTTCCTTTTGGCCTCGGCGTCGATGACATTCTCGGCTGTCGACTTGGCTTTGGACAGCGTTCCTGGTTCTTCCGTCGCGTGGGAGTCATCTGCCTCCCTTTTCGGCAGTCTCGAAACTGGATTTCCCTTGCAAAGCTTTACTAGCGGTTCAGAGACCTTACCGATCACGACACCACGTACGCGCTTTCTGCGTTTGCCTTCCCCTGAGACTTGGCCAAACCACTGCCCGAAGCTAAGAGGGCTGGTCACCGCACGAATGTGCCCTAGCACGCTGGCTAGAGGAGCGAAGGCACTGGCTACCTCGGACGAAATCGTGCTTGGTGCTGAGGAAACGAACTTGTAAAGCAGGGGCAGTTGTGCTAGCAGACTCAGCTGTGACGTCCCGCGCCCAGCACAGAAGTGAGACAGCTCAGAAGCGAGTTGTGCGGCGATAGACCACGAGAGGGCCTCACAAGCCTGCCTAGAAGTTAGCAAGCGCTTAAGACAGGAGCGGGTAAAAGGAAAGCTAAAAATCCCGAGCGTACCTTTCCACTAACCCGCCGGTTCTGTTGCACACCGGGTATTTCATGCTTGCAGAAATGAGCCAACTGTTGTCCGCCGTAAACGACCGCTGCGTCTCCTCCGAAGGTTGTGTCGATCCCAACAAGATTCCAAAACATGGCGCACTCGTCTGCGAATGGCAGGCAATGCGAGAGCATAGCCATGTTATATTCGGATAGGAAAGGAGCTGCTGAGTGCGGCCCGACCTGAAAAGGCTGGAGCGAAGCTACGAACTTCGTCCGCTGCGGTAGGCCTTCGATAACAGCAAGCGCCCCCTGTTTGGTTTCGCCAGTTCCAACCTCACACGGTGTTACCAGAAACCTTCGCAGCGGGAACGTGGCAATCAGTTTGTGCTGAACTGACTTTCCCGCGGCAGAAAGGGATTTGTTCAGACCCCGGAACAGCTGCTTCTTCACAGGGACCATAATAGGGATGGTTGGTGCGGTTCTTGCCAAAGCGGGAGCTGACGCCAGCTTGGCCAACATATCCTTGACACTGGACGCATTCTCCGGCGCGTTGTCCTCCAAGACCGCTCCAGGCATTGCTAGCAAATGGGCGAACCCCCTGAGACTTGCCGTGTTGGATGGTGCAATCACCATGAAAGTCGTCCCCTCTTTTGCCAGCCTAAATGCCTGCCCTACATCCATGAGCTCCCACGGCTCCCGCGTGCCGTCTTGGAAGTAGTTCATAGTGTTACCGAGGAGCAGGATGGTTTTGCCGCTGTAGTTGAGCAGTACATCCTGGCCGGTATCAGGTGCGGTGAAGGACCCGCAGAGGCTGAGATTGAATAGGTCGATATCGAGATGCAGACCAAGCTGGATGAAATGAATGATCTGTAGCACGAATGCGTTTGGAGCCGATGCATTTATAACCAGCAGGAAGCGAGCCGAAGGATTGTACCTGTATGACGGGGAAATTTGTATCCGGAGATCAAACCATACCACCGATCGAAGATTCCCTGTGTGCGGATCTGAGAGGAGCAGGCTCACGAGCATGTTGCCTGTAGTAAACTCCTCAACCAGTTCCGATACCTGGAATTCGACGGCCACCGCAGACGTCTCCCCTGGTTCCAGGCAATCGATCATATCCATAATATCATGGGGCGTGGCAGGGTTAGCTCGCTTGAGGTCGAAGATACCTTTAGGGTCGGAGAGATGAGTTCCTGATTCACGATGAAGAATCCCTTTTCGGCCCTGGGGCTTCGTCGATATGTTTTGGATCTGCATATTTCCATGAGTTTGTGTTAGCAATCTACAACACAACAGAGACGGAATCTGGGCATACCGTCCACGAGAACCTCACTGTATCCCCTTTTGCCACACAATCGAGATATTTGGGTGTTGTCATGATTAGGGGGTATTGGTAAACTACAGCTACACCGCCGCTGAACTCGGGAACATCACGCTGTAGCCGCATCGAGTACGCCCGGAGTGAGACTGTGTCCTGAGCACGCAGAAGTGTGCCCGACTCGCGAGGGGACATTTCGTTTCTGATCAAAGCCTTTAGCTGGCCGGGAACTCGAACAGAATGCCCTGGTGGGATCCCAGCGGGAAGTTCAAGGGGCTCGGGGACTGGTTCCAGCCACTTCGTGCCACGGACCAAAATTTGCAGTTTTGAAGCTTGCGGTGAGGGCATCCCGCCTAGAAGGCGGACAGGTGGGTCAGCGGTAGAACGAGCCTTCAGAGTGCATAGTATAAGGTGGCGACTTACCATTGTTTTTGATTACGATATTTGACACGAATATGTACTCGCCCGGCTCGTTAACCCCATCGTTATTCTCATCGTGAACGTCGAATCCAATGACCTCAAGAACGTATCGAGATGAGTATGTCGCCCTTCCTCCATTATCAGATACAACCGTGATCTGCGAAAATCCAGAACGCCCGTCCTGACCAGGATACAGCGGGTCAACATGGGCTCTTCCGCATACGCCGCCGGGCCCTCCGTTGCCGGCCGGCCTTGAGTGAAACCGAGTCTGATAGTCTGTATGTGAGTAGCCGCCGTAGGAGTCGTAATACTTGTAAGGGACACTCTCCGTCCTGGACGTGGGTTTAGCACGAATCGCTGCGAGAGAACCAGTCGACTTTCTCGGGGAATCCCAGACCGCCACACCTACCAGAAATAGCTTGCACCTCCATCGCCGCCACGGCCGCCCTCTCCTCCATTGCCGTGCATGCCTGGAGCACCACCTTTGCCGCCTAGTATATCCCACTCCAAGCCGATAAGGGTATCCAGATCATCCTCCTGAACGGTGACAGATACATTGCCGCCGGGTCCCCCGTCAGCCCCATTTGTCCCTCGGCCACCGCTGCAAAGCACATGATCGGGTTCGCAGCTGTCTAATGCCGATATTCCACGAGCCAAATGACAGGCTGCTGCACTTACTCGCCACCGTTTTGCCCAGGGCTTCCGTCCTTGATTCGTGTCAGCACTGGGACTCCCTGGGACACGAATCCCAATAGCATGCTGCGGTCTGACTAAACTCACCGTTGCATCGCTCAACTGTGTGGCATCTCGGCCGTGAAAACCATCGCCTCCACTCTGGCCGTGTTCGCCAACTCCCCCAGCGCCGCCGTTGCCACCACGACAGTCCAACAACAGGCTGTGCTGTCCACTAATATCCCAGTGTTGACCTATCAGATGAGCCTCGCCGGTAGCGTGGATGAAGCCGGGTCTGCTGGGATCATAGCTCAGACTGACTTGCAGATTTCCCCCATGGCCTCCTGGCGTTGGATAGGTCGCATCCCGACCATGACGGCCGGGTGTGCCTTGCGGTGCCTGGAAGTTGTTGGCGCCGCCCCATTCCCGAGTCCCGGGGATACCGTGGCGGCCGGCGGCTGCGAGAACGACGGGTGTGGACTTTACGTTGTCCTGCATGGCTCGGTCTAGGCGACAGAATGTACTCGCCGTTCGTTCTAAGCGCTGTCGACGGGCAATGTTGAATGCCAATTCCCATTCCGCTGCGTGATGCAGGACGTCGGCCGGGAGTTGGTCCGTAGGAGAGGCAAGATGACAGGCTCATGGTTCGCTCGTTTCAAAAGTTCCGGGGTGTGCAGGGCTTGGCACTTGCCCCCTGGCTACCCTCCAGCATTGCTAGTAAATGAGGCACCCCTTCCGCTGACAGGTCATGAGCTGTCATGTTGCCTCGGTGTGACGCTAGGCGGAATGTGTAACAGTATTCCGTACTACGCACGACTGCGTATGCAGATGGAGGCGCGCAAAGCACTTGTCCGCCAGCCAGCTACCCACTGTCGATCCCTTTCCCTACAGGTAGCCTTCCTACGGTCCCGAGCGGTAGGAATCTCGCCTTGATTCCTGTCAGCATGGCCATAAAATAACAAGGCATCTCGCTCTCCTCCGGCATGACCGTGATCTCCAGATCGAATTCCTTTAGCAGCGCCGGAACCACGTTAAACACAACCAATTCAGCGAGGTTTCTCCCAGGACATGCCCGCGCGCCGCCTCCCCAGGTCAAATTTATCCTCTCCATCATCCTGAGTCTCGAGTAATCTTCATCTTGCAACCACCGGGCCGGATTGTACTCGTCCGCATCGACTCCAAATATGTCAGGATTCCGGTGGAGCGCTACGGGGTTGCATCCCACCGTGGTGCCGGCAGGGAAGAAATGTCCATGCAAAGATAAACCGCCTGCAGGCACCGTGCGCGAAAGCGACATGCCAATGACTGGATGTAGCCGCTGAGCTTCCTTGATACACGCCTGGGTATATCGGAAACGGATAGCGTTGTCATTGACGGCCGCATCTGTAGTGTGCCGAACTTCTTCCATTACCCTTTGTTGGACATCGGGACGAAATCCAATCATGGCCATTGCCGCAGTAAGTGCGGAGCACATGGTTTCATGGCCGGCGCCAAAGTTGGTAACGGCAAGACGACGTAGATAGGTCTCTGTAAACTGAGGACGCTCCTTGTGAAGCTGAATCAAATCTGCGAGGAGGTCCTTACGTTGATCCATCTTGGACCGCGGGTGAAGCGGCTCACGAAGCGCGCCGGCGATCCTTTTTGACGTCTTTTGATACACCGGCTGATGAGAGACGTCAGTGTGTCTGTTTTGCTTGGAGTTGAAATGAAGGGTAGGATCAATTCACTCACGGTAAAGAAGGGCTTAAAGTGCTTCGGTGTTTTGAAGGTCACGCCCCAAATGTTGGAAAAGGCTCGGCTCAACGTCTTGGACACGAACGACAGCTTCGTGATGGTGGGGAACAAGCCAAAGACGCTCCTCCGCTTCCAACCGAGGTAGCTCTGAGTGCTGGTGCCACCGTCGGACCGATGCTTGATATAGCCAGGCGACCATGTGAGCACCAAAGCCCCGAGGCATTCGACGGCAATGATATGCATCCATTCCTTCAAATCCACTTCGGCACCCTTTAAAGCTCTCAACTCGGAGACAGCAGCTTTGATGACTGCGTCCACCACGGCTTCATACTTTTTGATGTTGGACACTGAATACAAAGGCCCAATGAGCCGTCTCTGTAACCGGTACCGCCTGACGTCGAACTCTGAGAGGAAGTCGAGAGTATCGGGAAAGTGCGTCTTGAGGCACCAGTCCAGGGCGGGTTTGTTTAATGCCGTGGCCACTTGAAAATGTTAGAGCAGACGGTAACTCTCGTGGACAAGGGGTTCACACTTACAATAGAAACCCGATTTCTCGTACCCGTTCCCAGCGCCTGGGGGTAGTTAGTGGCTGGGGCGTGAGGTTGACCTTGACCAAACCAGAGAACAGACATACCGTAAATTTCCCGAAAAGCCTCGGCCGAGTTGAACCAGACCTCATCAGGCCCCACACGAACAACTGGTCCGTATTCTTTGTGAAGTGTCTTGCCCAACTCACGAGCGAGACCGCTCCGCACATGGCGGGCCTGCCAGATGTTGGAGACGGCCGCAAGTCGCGGTCCAGGAATGCCAGCTAAGGAATGGAGAACTAAACGATAGGCGGAAACCGCGAGTAGTGATAAGAGCACGAGCAGCGTCGAGAGAAGCAGTAGTTGCGTCACAGGATACAGTATTTCCCATATGCTATGCATGGTAGCTTTTGCCGCGATGGCAAGAAAACGCGACGAGCCGCTCATCAGTCTACTTTGGCTCTTGTTCTTGGCTGCCGGTTGATATGTAGCGAATTTCAATGGTGACCTAGGGACTGACCCATTTCAACGCTGCATCGCTGTCTTGGCGGGCATCAACATGCTGAATGAATTTGAACAAACTAGGAGTCAACAGCGGCCCAAAAAAGTTCGGGGTTTCTGGTGGGCGCGATTTGAAAAATGGAGCACTAAATATACAGGGTTAGGGTCGACCTCCCTGCCACACAAAACGCACCAGGTCCGTCAAGAAAATACAAAGTTGCGCTATTCCACACTTCTTACCCAAGCTTACTGCGGAGGGCCGATGCTCAAGATGTCCAAACCGCCCTGGAGCTGTGCCTTGCTGGGCATCTTGTGAAGCGACATGTACTGGGCACACTGAGCCATGGCGGGATCCATGCCCATGCTTGCCATGGCCACGATGGTCTCTCCCTTTGCATAATATGCCACCCACTTGCCCTGATCTGGGTCTCCCTGCATCACTATATCATCCCAACCGCTGGCCATTGTGTTGCCGCAGTAGCGCAACTGGGACCCGAGAGCGCTCCAGAACACCGGTATGTAGAACTCGGGCGTGCGGCTCGGGTTGAGGATGTGGCTTGCAACAGTGCGACCGGCGTTTTGCGCAACGTTCCAATGCTCGATGCGCACAAACTTGTTCTCCCCACCTGGCCCACGGTATGGGTGCGTCGCGATATCGCCGATCGCATACACGTCTTTGAGGCCGACCACTGAGTACGTCTCGTCCACCTTCAAGCTCCCGTCTTGCTCGAGCCGGACCACGCTGTTATCTTTGAGATATTCCGTCGCTGGGGCAACCCCGACGCCGAGAATAACGAGATCGGCGTCCAGCTTGGTGCCATCCTTCAGGTGCACGGAGCCGACATTGGACGGGTTGGATGAAGACGGTTCAGCCTTTTCGACACCAGCGGACAGGTAGAACTTGACGCCCTTCGCCTCGACGCCCTTCCTGATGATGCCGCCAACCTGTTCACCCAGCACCCGCTCCAACGGTTCCTTCTCCATTCCCACAACCGTCACATCGTTTCCATTGGCCGTGGCCACTGCAATCTCCATGCCGATGAAGGACGATCCGATAATGATGATCTTCTTGCCCTTCTCGCCAATGGCCTCAACAATTCGCTTGGCGTCATGAACGTTGCGGAGTGTAAAGATGTTGTTCAGAACCTTGAATCCCTGCAATGGGAGCAACCTGGGTGTTCCGCCAGTCGCGAGGACCAGTTTAGTGTAGGCGAACTTGCCGCCCGACTTCGTCGTAGCTGTCTTCGTCGCAAAGTCCACCCCGGTGACTTCATCGCCGACAATGTCCACGCTCGCGCTCTTGTACCAGCCCTCATCACGCCATTGCAGCTTTGCCAGATCCGTCATCAAGGCCTTGCTAAGCTTCGGTCGGTCGATGGGCAGGTAGCCTTCGTTGGAGATCAGAGTGATGGCGCCCTCATATCCGCTGCCGCGCAAGCCCTCGATGACGCCCAGTGCTCCAGAGCCGCCTCCCACCACCAGGATCTTGTCACCGGTAGTTGCTGTGCATTTGAATTTCGGGGTGCGATGGCCCCGCTTGATCGTTTCGGCATCACCGGTAATGTAGACGGCGCCGTCTCGTTCGGTCGCCTTGAAGACAGGAAGGGCGTTCAGGGCCGGCGCATCTTCCACGTCTCCCGTTTTGGCATTGAAGCAGGCTGCATTGGGTTGCGGCGGTCAGCTATGCGACACGGACCATGGCCAAGGGTCAGATAGTTAAAAGTTAGATACCTCCGTGCCACGGGCAGGTGAGCTTCCCGTTCGTGCCCAGCACGCCCTTGACGAGGGGTGCTCCGTAGTGCGTGCACTTGGGGCCAATGGCCTGGACCGTCCCGCCGGCATTGAGCAGCAGGACCTTGGCATCGAGGCCTTCTACTTCGACCTCCTGCTTCTCGCCCGGTTGCAGCGCGAGCGAGCTGACCCCTTTTAGCTTGTATTCTTGTGCCATTTTGTGCGGTATCGCCGAGATGAAGCGTTGGGTTGCTGGCCTCGAAACAGCTAAGAATCGTACAACCGGGAGCACTGAGCGGGCGTTGCGGGTAGCGGACTGTAGCGTTGTCATCAAGTTCGGCAGAGGAGGGGAAACTGAGGGGGAGAGCGGGATGGGACGGGGGCGGACCGGAAACGGGTTAAGCAACTCTTTAGCAGAGTCTCACGAAACCAGAGGGGCCCGAGAACCCAATCGAGCTGTGTAACGGCATGCATGGGAGCTCAGAAAAAGTGATGGAGCTCGGGCCAAAGTGAGGGGCAGAACCCGTAATCACAAGGCCTCCGAGTGGCCGGGGCTTCTGCCCCGCGAGCTTCGTCCATCTTCGAACAAAACGAACGATTTGGGAGTTTGTCGTCGTCATAGTGGGGTAACCAGCCCAGCGGGACTCGCAGCAGGTCGGGCCCTATCATTGGCTGTTATTTGTGGGTCATGTGAGTGGGGCAAAGAAGGGATCTTCGTGTCTTCTTCGCTTCCGCAGATGCTTGATCGAATTTAATCTTCCAGAAACCCACCTCTCACCATCGAGGTTTATAGAGAGCTCCTGCGCCACTTGCTCTCGCCAATTCAGAACCTGCTCAACCGCAAACTATCCCGGCCGAATATCCGTACATTCAACCTCGTGCTTACTTGATGCTCATTTTATTGGGCCTAATTATGGTATCCACCCCGTAACATACCCCAGGGACCTGCATCTTTCCCACGCGATGCATATTAATTAGCAGCCACGCAACTCAGCCGGGTCAGCTGGTTCCTTGGCCTCCTTGAGGAGATGGGGCAAAACCTGATGCATTCGATCGCTCCCGATTTCCCGCTTTATCATTCCGGCCTCCCACACTAGATGTTTCAGCATGCTCACAACTTCACGCGACAGGCGGCGGAGTTTCAGCACTTCCGTTTCCGCGGAGTCTGGTCAACACGTATGTCGGCCGCATGACTATGCACCATCGCCAGGCTATATCGTTGGAGCTTATTACGAGGACCTCAGGACCCCCTCAGTCCCTCTGTCCCGCTTGCTGCCGCTTTTGGCGGCTAAGAATAGATTACCTTCCGGTTCTGTCCTTCGCGTCAGCCGAACCCCGTGATGCTGTAGATTGGCGATCCACAGGCAGAGCTCAGTCAATGCCGCGCGCATGGCCGGGTCGTCTACACGAGTATATGTTACTAACGCATGTCCAAATATAGACGATATACAAGCACGCTTAAGGAGCCTCATCCTTGGCTAACATGACCACTGCAGATTGCGAGTATATTAATCTACATCTGTCCCTTCGGGTGCTCTGCTTCGGATGCTGTTGCCATCCTCCGTCTTGACTCCCTTTGTGGGGACGCGATGCGCCTGGACCGCCAGCTGAGCCGAATTGATGAGGCTATGATAGTCCTATAAATGCCGTGGAGCGGCTGACACTCCAAGTCGCCTTCCAAGATGAACTGGTGCTGCACCCAGCCGAGTCAGTCTCATAACCATAGCAACGGAAGGCTCTCTCCAAAATACATCTCGCCCTCAAGTGATGCCGCAGTTTGACCTTTCAAGTACGGAAGGTTACTTGTCTTTTTTCAAACACTGTTTCGCTCGCCATGGCAATTCTAAACTCTATTATCGCCATCATGGCGGGGCTAGCGACTTTGGCGTCCTCGAAGGAGCTTCCTGTGAACATGAAGCTCAGGGCCGAGGTGTATGCCAATGGTCTGGTACACGAGCATATCATGGAAACGAAGCATGTGAGTAACGCTGCAAAAAGATCAAGATGGGCGGGCAGCATGCCGACGACACAGATGGCTGACTCTTAGAATAGAGAGTATGGGGCGACATGGCAGACCAGGGGGTTTTCGACTCGGCACAGTACAAGACATTTGACGAACGAAGAAAATATATCGCCTGCAAAGATGGCACCGTGGAGCTTGTCCCTGGTGATCCAATGAGCACGTTCCGTTGCAAAGACCTCGATCTCTTCGACTTCAAAACACACTCTCAACTTGGCAGCCCGTTTGGGAAAGGGGCCGGCTGCTGGGGGTGGACGAGTCCGCAAGGCCGCGAATTCATTGCCATCGCCCAAGAGGATGGGACCGCGTTTGCCGAGGTCAGCGCCAAGGGAAAGCTCCTCTACCTTGGCCGTATCCCCCAGTACAACCGAGCACCGAAATCAATGTGGCGCGAGATCAAAGGGTACAAAAGTTACATCCTCATTGGTAGCGAGGCTTTGCGGCATGGCATCCAAATCTTCGACATGAGCAAGCTGCTGAGGCTCAACTCGTCAGAGCCCGTGTGGTTTAACAATAACGATGATCTGACGGGATTTTGGGTTGACGGGCTGCCGCTTGGCCGCTCCCACAATGTTGTTACCAACGAAGAGATGAAGTATGGTGTGGCCACGGGGTTTCAACCGAGAACCGGGCCCCTCAAGGCGGGCATGGTGTTTTTCGACTTGACTGACCCGTCAAAGCCCAAAACCTTGGGCGGCACTGGTGTGGATGGATATGTCCATGATGCGCAATGCATCGTGTATAGGGGTCCCGATAAAAAGTACAACGGCAGGGACATATGTTACGGGTACGACGAAGACTCCCTAACAATGTAAGTTCTTGATCTTGCGGTCCAAAACAGCGTTTGTCGTTCGCGGAACGCTTCCTGACACTTGAGGCTAGTTTCGACGTCAGTGACAAGAAAAACATCAAAGTCATCTCCAATACATCATACGAAGGCTTCTCGTACACCCATCAGGGCTGGGTGCTCGATCCACAGTGGCAGCAGTTCTTGATTACCGACGACGAGTACGACGAATTCAACAAGACGGGTCTGGCCGCTGACGGCTATCCCATCTCATACATTTGGGACATTTCTTCCCTCGAAGCCCCCAAACAAACCGGCCATTACAAGGGGTTGCGGAGAGGGATCGATCATAATCAGTATGTCAAGGACGGCTTCGCCTATCAAAGCAATTATGGGTTGGGCATCAGTGTCCTCGACCTGCGGTCCGTGCCGTCAGATCCCACAGGAAAAGGGATCAAGGAAGTAGCCTACTTTGATACCCACCCAGAAGATGACCATCTCCCGGGCGGCGGGAACGTGACTTTCGTGGGTACATGGAGCCACTACCCGTTCTTCCCTAGCGGATTCATTGTCATCAACACATTGGACCGGGGCGCATTTGTCGTGAAGCGGTCCACGAAAAAGAAGCCGGCGTGCTCAGCATAATGCTAGAATGGAGACCATGAAGAAATTTAAGCGGAACAAACTACCACTGGCTTACTCCTCCCCGTATTTGCATTGCAGGTTTCTGCCCACAGGCCATTCTATCACCCGGCCATGCCCATATCCGGGAACCGCCACAGGAGTTCGTGTGGAACGCATGTCACCTGTTGCCAGGCCGGAAATGGGGAACATGCATTGATGTCGAACTACCCTTGAGCGACACAGTCATACGTACGCACGGTTATAGTCATAACTAGAGTCTCTTTTTGCACAAATGTGTCTATTTTTTTGCTTTATTCCTTTCTTTATAGCTGCTGACCCACGTCCCGTTGCCATAGTCAGTCCCTTTGAGCCGGCTCGCCCTCGACCACAACCATTCCATGTTTCCCCTGATACTTCGAAGGTTCGGCGGGCCGCCAGCCGGCCCTCTGCAGAAACTCGCCATCCATGAGACGGAATACCTCGACCTTGAGTGGGCGGCAACATTTGATCATCTCTTTCTCACTGTCGGCACCAAATCCCCACAAGGACAAATCTCCTCCAGGGCATGTACCTATAGCCTTGTATTAGACATATCACTCGCCATAGTGTATGGGTAGTGCTTTGGGAAAACATACTCAAGCCCATCAAGACATCCTGTTCCGCCAGAAACTCGATGTGGTCGCCACTCTTGGCTGGGCACGGGTTCATGAAATATCTCCCCTTCGCATCCAAGCCCGTAACTTGGAAAATGTTGATGACATCGTGGACATCAGACTCAGCCAATCCAAACGGCAATACGGCGCGGGTGAGGTTTGAGTGACAGTGAAAGTCATACTCCCCACCGCTCAAGACTGTATTGATGTACGGGTCGCAGCGGGTGCCGAGCAGATCATGGACGCGTCCGCCATGCTCATCCTCGCCGTACCAAGCCAAACTATCCGAGATGATGGTCACCAGGGGTCGCATATACGGCAGACAAGACCAAAGCCGATCGTAAGTTGAGACATGCGTCGCATGCAGCTGCCGGGTTCGCGAGGCCCAGAAGCGTTCGCGGGGGTTATGGGCATTCCATATATTGAGATCCCCAACCTGTGGTCCTTCTGGTGTGCTGATCCGAATGACGCTCCCAGCTGGTGCCTTCCAGGCACGGCCTGATCGTATCGGGAGGGTGAACTCTTCAATCAAAACCCTTGAAGCCTGCTGAATGGATGAGTAGAGGGCTGTGTCAACAGTCAGGGGCGATTCCGTTGTCGGGAGGTATGCGGGCACAGGGCGCGGAATCGGCATCCGACAACATGCACGTAGGCGGTCTGTTGGGTCTGGCACGAGATTCGACATGCTGGGCAGTCGAAAGCAGTTGCTTGCTTACCGAGGTTGACAATATGCTAAATGGTTTAGGTAGGTAAGCTAGATAGGCGAGACAAGTTTTCCGAGGCACAAGAGACGGATGCGTGATTGCGTTCAATTTCTGGCCCCTATCCCGTACCGACCGGCTCCATCAAAACCCTGGAGCTCCAGTAGAGGGGTGGATCGATGAGCTAACCCCGCACCCGTGCTGGCTGCCGAAGACAATTCCGGGTTGCCGAACGACTACATCTCCACCTCCCCTTGGCTGTGGGTAGGGCTCAATAAAACTGTTTTGTTGTTCCAGTCGGCGGGCAATCACCGTCGGGATTGAACATGCTACATCAAAGTAAGGTACTGTATGTATGTGCATAGCAACGGTTTCTTGATGGGGTGCATCCCGACTACTGCTAGTCCCCTCTGCCGTGTTGATGGGGTGCAGTACTCGCTAGATCGCGAGCTTGGAAGTAGTATCGATGAGAGTTGACCAACGAGGTCTAGGCACTGAACAAAGCCATCGACTGAGCTTTTGCAGCACTGTGACGAGGAAAGGGAAGGATGGGTTGGCGGGGTGAAAATCGTGGTGGGGGAACCGCACCACCACCCCTGAAGTTGAACTGAACCCCGCTTGCGTTGACCACCACCGCTCTTGACTATTATTGACTTTCAACCTTTTCTCATGGCCACAGCATTCTCAAAGAAAAACCAACGTTCGAAACCAATAAGTCATGAGCAAACTCGAAGTTCCTGCCGACAATGCCTCGGGACCCATCAAAATGATGCCGGCAGCGTCTGATGTTCAAGGCGACCTTGAGCAAGCGACGCAGGCACTCGAAGGCTTGATTGAAGAACACATTCTCGCTAAATTAGATCCCGACTTCCTCATTCACTTTGCCAGCACCCAGTCTCGACAGGAGGTGCTTCCGCAACAGCCTGCCCCATACCCCCCAATCGAGCATGTGCGCGCTCACCCTGAGGCCTTCCGGTCGCCTTGCGCTCTCGACACATCCGGATATCCAGGAGTCGCCAACTTCAGCTGTCCATCGCAGGACGGTGTCAGCGTCCCCCTGCGAGTGTACCACCCAGATGCAGCTAAGCATGGTGCCGGGCCGCATCCTGTGCATTTGAACTTCCATGGTAGGTTTTCATCATTAGCCACATGCTTGTTGAAAGGGCTCGGCTGACTTGCCTCAACGAGGCGGCGGGTTTGTTCTGGGCGATTTGACCACGGAGGGTGCACTATGTCTCAGCATGCGCGAGGCAGGGGTTACGGTTGTTGATGTTGACTATCGGCTCTGCCCAGGTATTTACTGCTGTCCTTCTTTCTTCTTCAACGGGAAAGACACTCACTGACAAAAAAAGAAACGACCTGGGGTAAGTGAATGGAGGATGCGTGGAGTGCCCTGGAATGGGTAAGCAGATAACCATGGAGACAGTCAATTGTCTAGCCTTCGGCTAAGAGTTTGCGAATAGGTTCGAGATTCCGCTACCACCCTCAACATCAACCCGGCTTCCATCTCAATCGGCGGGGTCTCAGCGGGTGGGCACATCTGCCTGGTGCTACAACACCTAGCCCGTGACGCCGACGTTCCCTTGAAGCTGTGCATGCCGTCGGTCACGCCGGCAACAGACGGCCTGAGCTACAAGTACTATACCGATTCCCCGTTCCCATCTTTCCACGAGTTTTACCGAGGACCGGTCCTACCATGGGATCGCATCAAATATTTTGGCCGCTTGTGTATGCCACCGGAGAAGCTGCCCGAGCTGCGGAACATGTGGCCGCAGTGGTATCTCACGCCACTCAGTGCGCCTAATTGGAGCAATCTCTGCGATACGTTCATCCGGACAGCTGAGGTTGATCCGCTCAGGGATGAAGGGGAAGCCTACGCTTTGAAGCTCGCTGCCGGCGGGAACAAGGTCACCATCAAGAGATATCTGGGCTGCCCGCACACCTTCATGTATATGGATGCCATGAAGCGGAAGCATGAGTATGACCGGGATGCGATTTCCGCGTTGAAAACTTCCCATGGTCTTATTTGATTACTGCGGCGCTACCCGTTGCCGGCTAAGGAGCGGGCTCGCGAGAGGGGTCGTCACCGAATTATCTTTGACCACCGGGAAGTGTGGTTTCTGACTCTCGTCGCGCCTATGTTTTGGGCCTTCGGTAGAAACGTGGTGGAATGGAAACACTG
Organism: Chaetomiaceae sp. B2702; assembly: GCA_023628455.1. Classification (NCBI taxonomy): domain Eukaryota; kingdom Fungi; phylum Ascomycota; class Sordariomycetes; order Sordariales; family Chaetomiaceae; species Chaetomiaceae sp. B2702. Next base: position 258,054 of record JAMAKP010000043.1, read on the forward strand.
GCCATGTCAGCCACGGGCACGCCTGAAACCGCTTATACCCCGTGTCCCCTGGCCAAAACTTATGATAGTGTTCTGCTCAGCCGACGTTTTGCGGTGCTATTTATTTGCCATAGCTACGCAGTTAAAGAAAAAAAAAATCTGTAATTGGTTGAAGTTTGCAAATTGCTGATGAGTGTCGTGGTGTAGCGGGTGCGCGTACATGTTTTGTTCATGTTGCTCGGGTGACTCACCACACTGCCCTGCCCCTGGAAACGTTGTGGGGCACGGCCGCACCGCCAAGGCTAGCCTTCGGCCATCACCGAGCAAACTGCTTAGCATATAACCCCCGAATGGCCGGCTTGGCTGTATCTGCTTGTTTCGAAGCAGAAGACTGCTCGTATCCAAAACTTCGAGCATTTCTATTGCGTGGGCCCAAGTCGGGACTCCACCATGCTAAGCGCTGAATGTACCACACCACAATGCCGACCGCCGATCGATGACGCTGGCGGAGATGGATAGAAATACTGGAGGTGCCTCCTACGTATGTAGCTTGTCAGTTGTCCAAGCGCTTCAGGATTCCCTCTGTTTAGCGCAATTTTCGTCATCCTTATCTTGTCCTTTCCCAGTCCAAAAACTGTCTTCTCCGTGAGATCTACTTTCTTTTCGCCACCGATATTATAATGGGTTTCTGCGCCCTCCTCGTTGCCCTCCTCACGGCAGTGCCCGCAGCGCGGGCGGAACAAATCTTCAGCAATCGAGGTAATCTGAAGGGCTGGGGCGGTACCCAGACCGAGCACAATGGCGAGATCAAGGAGGTCACCGACGTCTTTTTTGACGAGCCGTCTGCGCTCGTCATGACGCAAACATTTGACGCCTCCTACACTGGCCGATACCACTCTGAGGTCCGTGTGCTAAATGCCTACCGGCACGGCGACACTCGCTTTTACGGCTTTGCCTTCCGACTTCCGCCGAATTGGCAGTTTGACCCCCCCCAGAGTTACGACTTGGCCCAGTTCATCGCACCATTCGACAAGTGCGACTCGTTCATGCCCACCACCATGTTTTGGGCGGAGGGGACCAAGTTGTTCACTCGCCTCAAGTCAGGGAGTGTCTGCGATCAAAAGACCACAGAACTCCCTCTCGACGTTACCCTTACGGCAGGTGAATGGCACAAGGTTGTTATTGAAGCTCGCTGGGAGAGTGAGGCAACGGGGTTCCTCCGGCTTTGGCTTGATGGCAAACAGCTACTGGACAAGCAAAACGTTGCTACGACTGTCTCGGAGGACGTTCCCTTTCAGTTCCGCGTCGGTCTATATGCGAATGGATGGCACGATGATAACGGCATGAAAGGAAGCCAGGGATTTCGACAGGTATTTTACGATAAAATCGCTATCGCGACGACAAAGAACGAGGCGGACCCTGACTTGTGGTGATGAAGGCCCTGTCAAGTGGTACGAGACTTGAAAGGACGGAATCGAGGAATTGCTAGCGACCGAGGATTTTTATTCAATAGGAGAAGAATTAGGGTTGGACAGATGAACAAACGGCCGAGAATTGTTTATTTCTTCTGCTTCAACATCCCAAATCACTTGGACGCCGTAGTAGAGCTCTTATATAAGACCACTATGGCTATCCTTTGCCCTGAGCGCGAAATAGACTAGTGCGGTTTGGTGACCCGAACTTCCAGTCTCAGTTGACGCAGCAATACATCCCAGACCACTATATCTTCCTCTGGCCATGAGGGCATTGCCAATTCCTCCGACGGGATGCTGCTCAGGATGTAGGATACCTCTCACCTTGATCCCACTACCCAGGACGTTAGCTGTCATAGTTCCAACAGTGCAAGACGGCTTGATAGGAGCTTGAGAAGCAGAGGGTGGGGCGCGACAGACGTGCTCAACAATGCAGCCTCCTTCCCACCGAAACCGGTCAACGACCTCTCCCATGGCGCCAGCTCTGTAGTTGACCCATGACATGTTTTCCTTCATTGTGGAACGGAGGTATGTGTGGGAATAACTATTCCAGAAGGGGCTCAGGATATCCCACGCCGATTGGGAGCCGTTACGAGCTGCGGGGTTATGATTCTATTGAGCGGCTATACATCAGACCTTTGATACAAACACCAGAAGGAGTGAAAGACTTACGATGTAATCCGCAGCAATGTACTCGAATGCCTTGTAGAGGTTCTTAGACTTGCCAACAAAGACCTCAACAAACGCGTTGAAACGAGCCTCGGTCTCTTCCTGTGTCGGAGCGGGATCCATTCTGACACAGGGTGGAGGGGCCTGCTGCCTCTGTCTTGCAACGACGGTCACGGCGCTGGCCGGAAGCGCGACCGCCGAAATAGGCGCGGCAATGAGGGCTACCACAGAAGCTAAGATGCGCATTTCCGGAACTGTTGTGATGTCAAGATAGAGAGGAGAATACAGAAAGGAGGCAATTCTTTCCAAATATTCAAGACAGTTATATCATTTCGCAGCCTGAGCAGGGTTCAGCTCTTGCGTCGTGCTTGGCCAATTTGGGATGGTATTATCCCGTGCTATTTTCCCATAACAAGGTCAAACGGGCCTCAACTTGCACAATCATAGCATGCGGACCTATGATCCTTGGCAATAACGCCGCTGGTATTAAAGGAACCAATGAATTATAGTTCGATTTAGGTCTTATAACCGGTATATCAATACCAAGAAAATTGTCATTCCCGGGCCCAGATATGGGAGAGCACGTGCGTAATATCCGACACAAGGGCAGCTTAATTACTTCCGAGTGCTACCTTGGAGTCATAGCGAGGCTCTCAGCACAAGATGCTCTCAACATCTGGATATTATTACGAGGATAAGCCTGTATTCATGGCCAATTATATCGGTAAAGCAGTAGCAAACCAGCGTGACAATACGACGTTGATGCGAGTGTGAATGAAAAGACAGGAGACTGGTCCATCCAGGTGTCATGGTAGCCATCCTGTCAAATAGAAACCAACAAATCACTAGCGATCGGGTATTCCTCCGCGTTTCCAAGTCAAGCCACCTGCTTCCACAGCCACAAAGCTGCTCACAGGACATTCTCCTTCTCCTTGACATCAGTCGCTCCATGCTTCTGATCGGAAGTGGTATTCTCCAAAAAGCCATCGTTATTATGTCCCACAACCTTCTGGACGGCGGCGACAGCCTCGTCGGCCAGCCTCTTGTCCTCGAAGACTGCCAGCAGTTAGTTTCGTGGTTCTGAGCCGCAATCTCCTGCGACGGTAACATGAGAGGGGCGGGGCGGGGGGGGGGGGGGTGGTGTAAACGTACTGAAGGCGAGTTCTTCCAGGGTGCGGCCCATAGTCTCTGGGAACATAAAGTACACGAAGACGACTTCATATGCGAGCCAGCAGCAGTACGAGATGAGGTACTTCCAGCCGACGCTGTCGAGGCCGATGGGGTTGACGAAGGTCGTGAAGAAGCCGGCAAGACGGCCAAAGAGTTGGAACCACGCGATACCGCTCGAACGTTCGGCATATGGCCAAAGTTCGACCATGTAGGCTATGAATTGTCAGCATATGCCGGGCATTTAACGCAACAAAATGGGGAAGAATGGCTTACTGTAGGTCAGGGCGTTGTAGCCCATATTGTAGCATGGCGAGTAGGCATAGATGAAGAACAGAACGGCGATGTTGGCCGCGTTGTTGGGGTGGCCCGACTGTTCAGCTGTCTGTGCGCGCTCCATGGAAATCGTCCAGGCAATGTAGCAGCAAAGCAGACTGCAGGTGCACATGAGGTACATGACGCGGCGCCGGATCCTGGTAACGAGCAGTGAAACGACTACACCGCAGAACAAACTCCAGCAAGCAATCGAGACATTGATCTTTTGGATATATTTGGTGTCCTGGAAGCCAATGAGCTTCAGAAGATCTCCGAGATAGTAACTGTTGGGCAGTCCAGAGTTAGCTCGTGATTTCGTTAGGCAAGGGATAAACAAGCCAACAGCGCTGACTTACGAAATCAGGGTGTTGCCAGACCACTGGGTGAAGAGACCCAGCATGGTGGTGATGATGAGACGGCGGCGCATGCCAGATGTCTTGAAAAGGTCCGTCCAAGACTTCTTAGACGATTCGAGCTCGATGCGGATAGTGGTTTGCATTTGGGCAAACTCAGCGGCAACGAACTCGGCGCCGCGTTCACTTTCTCCGTGGTATTTGGCGAGGATCTCCTGTGCCTCCTGAGCGCGATCTTTGGTGATGAGCCAGCGGGGACTCTCAGGTAGGAAGCTGTTCAGCTGTTAGCACCGGGCTCATCATACAGACACGCAGCCGTGAAAGTCAACGGGTGGCCTACAAGACAAAGGTGAGCTGCAGCAACGAAGGGCAGATTTGAAGAAGCGACGGGATTCTCCAGGCCCAGTCAGTCTCGATGTCGTTGGTGCCAAAGCAGATGGCAGCGGCGATGATTTGTCCCACAAAGTAAGAGACATTAAAGAGCGAGGTCATGACGGGGCGCTCCTTGGGGTACGCAAGCTCGCCAATCAGCGATGAACCAGAGACGATGCAGGTCGGGATTCCGAAGCCGAGAATCATGCGAGCGATAATGTACATGCCAACTATTTCCCAGGAGGTCAGCTCCGAGCAGGCAGGGCCAGGCAGGGTATCCAAGACTTACCATGGACCGAGAACCCCTGAATGAGGGCACCGATGACCATGATGAGCGACCCGCCAAAGATGGACCATCGGCGGCCGAACTTGTCGTTGACAATCGGGATCAAGGGAAGCGAGAGAATGGCGCCCAGCGAGTAGGCTGCGGCAATGATGCCCTTTAGTGAGCCCTGAGGCTCGTGGAAGTCTGGATGCGGCCGGGTCAGCCTCCTGCTTTGGCAACTCGGTGGAGTGAGTGCAAGTTGTATTTACACTTCTTCCATGCTGGAACGATCTGAAGAGCGTTGATCATTTGGGAGTCAAACCCCGACGTGAGTTCGATGCCCATGCATGTCGGGAAAAGCATCAAGTAGAGATAGAACAAATTCGGCTTCTGGAAGAAGTATTTCTTGTCCTCGTTGGCAAGACGAGTGATGATGGGGTCGGACTTGCCGACTTCGGCCGTTGTGGCGGATCCGATCGCCATTGTGTCTGGCTAGCTACTCAGGCGGTATCTGTGTGAGAGTCGCGAGTAGGTTGAGTGAAGACGAGGAGGGACCAAGCCGTGTTGGCGAAGCTCCTGGTGGGAGGTTGCAGCATTTTAACCCAACCCGCCCTCACGGGTCCAATATACACGCTGCAGAGACGATCCACGACCCCGGGATCATGGGACGGTCTCCCCAAGTTCCACATTCCAGGAAAAGAACGCACTCCTCCTATTGCACGGTACACCAGGGTGCCGTCGCGTTCCCGCTTGACAAACGACAAGCGGTTGGTCGGCGACGAGCCGTCCACCGTGGTAGTGGGGCTTGCAGGGGGTTCCCGTATGTACTATGTACTGTACGTACATATGTAGAGCCCGTGGAGAAGGTTGAGACGACGTCTCCATGATTTCCCCAGCCGCGGGTGCAGCTCTGCAACGCGGGGATGGGGGGGAAGTTCCCGTGTGTGCTTGTCCCCGTGTTGATGGGGCGGATGAGTGTCGTAGTCCGGCAAGCCGCGGGCAAAGTTCCACTTCCAACAAATCCACTCGTCGGGGCCGAGTGCAGGAAACGGTTGCTACCCCGCGACCAAGACAGCCAACCGCGGGAGAGCATTCGCCTGAGTGGCCGGGGTCAGGGGAGCAGCAGGGTGGGCAGGTACCGAAGCTTGGCGCTCTTTGGCAGAGGCTTGGCGCTTGCGGGTCCCGATCGAAGCTTGGTTGGCAAGCCACGGGATTGGAGGAATCGTGCAGGGTCAACATTGCCTTCTCCGCCGGGTAAATGCCACGCTGGGGATACCAAGACGGCAACTTCGCAAAGTCGTCCCGCTAGCGCGAAGCGAGCTCCCCGGGCCTTCCACACTGGGCTACTGGATGGATTTCGCCCATGTCGTCTTACATCGGCAATTTTGCCGTGTGCAGTCTGACCCTGCCCGTCGACTCTTGTAATCGGTCCGCAACGCAGCCCAGCGGCTGATGGATGGCCTCGATGGCCTCGATGGCCAAGGTCCGCCCTGCGGCCAAGAAAATGTGGCGGCCACGAGAGATCCGAGGGAGCCGCGATCAGAGAACCATCCACCGCGAAGGGGAAAGGAGCTGCGCGTCGCATCTGCTCGCATCTGCCACCGGCAACCCCCATTGACCCGGCGATATTGGCGCCCAACCCCGTGCTCCCGCCTTACCCGTATATATATTGCGTCCCACGTTGTTGGCCTGTCGCCCTGTCCCCATCCGGACGCCGCAGGATCACCCCAATCAAGCGGTTTTGGGCGCGGACCGACTGCATCAGCGCAACCTTGTGAAATGTATTAGAATGGATTAGCCTCCCCTAGATTGCCAAGGTCTGGGACGCACTCCCCGAGGACGCTGTTGGTGCTATCCAACATGAAAAACATCACAATTGCGGGTCACTTGTTTGACTATCGATATTCGGTAGTTGCTCTGTCAAAGAGCGGCAGTTGGACCAGCCGACCGCCCGTCTCTTCAGGCATGCAGCTAGGCAGCTAGTTTCTCAGAGGCGAACGAATCCTCCGGGACGCTAAAAAAATGCCGATGTTGTTGCGCCATGCAGCCATCAAGCCCATAACCAAACACTTGCCAAGCTAAGAGCCAAGCTAAGAGCGGGCGTGCTTGGCGGCACAGGCTCGACAGGTTCAGATTTAGGCGAGTTGGGGTTGAGAGACTTGGCAACACTCATCGACGCCACTGCTACGCTGCATTTTTGCTTGGTGAGCCAAAAGCCTAAAATTGACTGTCAGTAGACGGAACAACCCCTGAAACGCCGAATCTCCGGACTGACAAACAATTAATATGCCTCTTTCGAAGTCAATGTCACCTAACAACCTTTCATGGAAACTCGGGATGACACGACTCTCTCCTTTTTCTTACCCAATCAACAAGAGGTACCCCGTACCCAAACTCACTCCATCCCTGAATCTCCAGAATCCATTTTCACTTAAAATGCTGCTCTGACAGCCGAATCGGACACCCGCCGAGAGATGTAAAGATTAGCGTCTAATCTAGTGTCTAATCATTGTGCGGAACTGTCTAATTAGAAGTTGCCTGGCCGCGCCCCAGAGCTGCTTGCATGCCAGGTTAATCCTATGTGTTGTTGGTGTTGGTCAACTTGGTCCTTCTCGGCAAGTAGTTACTAACGAGGCAACGCTGTTGAAAGTGTCGAGGTGGGTTGAACACTGGACGACAAAGGCTCGGCAATATCTCGTCAACTCGCTTCACCAATGAATGACCAACAACACTTTAACTGACCGAAAGCTCCTTGCATGCGGCGTGGCGGCATCGCTTGTTTAGACCAATCAAGCTGCCGTTTGTCGATCAAGAACTTGAACATCAAGGCTATTCGGCACCATGGGTAAATCCCAGATGGATGGATTTCTGGAGAGAAATGTCTCCCTCGTAGCAGGCGCTTTGTAACTTCGCTATAGAGTGTGACAGCTATTATCGTTTCTGGCCCCCCCCCCGATTTCAACGTTTACCATTGGACCCCAGAGCCCCTTTTGCTGATCTAAGAATTTGGCCCCTCGGCCTAGATACCATAACTATAAACAACCCAAGTCTTGATTATATCTCCCCCTTGATCGGTCTTCGCCAAGATGGGAAGCTAAGGGGCTGGTTTACTTTGTATGTATATTTGTTAGTGAGATATGGCGGTGTTCCGTTTCCTGTCCAGCTGGCAAGGAGCGTCAAGTCAGGGGTCCAAGAGAATTATTGCGTTGCCATCCCCGTCCAGAAGTAAGGCCGAGCGTCAAAACGATGTGAGACAACACAGATGATAAGGAAATGGGTAGTCGTTATTCAAATTGAGCCTCGATTAACTCGAAAAGCGTTGTCTCGCTGTTGAAATAGTGCTCACATATTGGACCGGATACACATAAAATTTAGCACTACATCATCCCTTCCAAGCGAACATCGTAGGTACCACAGCACCGAACAGTGGACACTATGTTAAAGCCCACTAATACTTTGTAAGCGATGGATAAGTCCGCCTGTGTCACGGAATAATTCAGGTGGTTGCTGGGATGAGAGCCATAAATATGAGCATGGAAGTCGTCGCAGCACTGTCGGCGTTCCCCAGCGGATTGAAATCCATACGGCGTAATGGAAGAGTGGAAGGTTACCCTCGGTGCCGGAAAGACCCACGTAATACCGAAGCAGAAGTAGACTCGCTTGTCTTGATTCCCGTGGACACGCTGTCTGCCCTAGCCTGATACAGAGAAAACTCTCAAAAACTGTCTTCGCGCCTCCTTTCACAATATACTAGTTCACGTGAGTAGGGCAGTTTTCACCAACCCAATGCAGGAAGCCCAAGCTGTTTATTATGGAGTAGGCGGTAAAGGATTATGGGAACTATAATTATCCAAATAACAATGAGAGAGGTGACACTTAGCGGCGCCGTGAACTGGATGCGGGTGGCTCTATTTTCCTTTTCTCTTTTTTCCCTGATTTCTTTTCTTTTTGGCGTTTTGACTTGAATGACGGCCCGGCGCAGGCTGAAAAAGGGCCTTAATAAATAAGAGAAGGCCGGCTTGTTAAGGTCTGGTTTGATGTCGTTGGTTTACTCCAAATATTCGTTGGTACGGCCTTAAGCACGGGTCAATGACTGGCGAATGGAACTTGTGGACTGAAGCCAATGCTGGGTACCTAGATAGGCATTCCCTAACCCAGCCATTAATTATAATGGAACCGAGAACTGAACAGCCTACCAACTCCAGTGCTGAACCGCTTCCTCGACGACTCAAGCTGCGAACCGCGGCTGTACCCTCCTCAAGCCGTCATCTCGTCTTAGCACGGCAAACTCATGGGCTGCCGTTTCGCAAGATTATCAAGCTCGACATCCCAATAAACGGAATTGCTGCCTTAGGTCTGTATGAGGGTACACCATATTGCAGCGCCGAAGAATGATCCCTTTTTTCCCTTCATTTTTGCTTTTTGGTTCTTGCTTTGATCAATTGACTGAGGTATCGACTGACTGGGACGTCTTGATCAGCCCTCAAAAATATCTGGAAAAATGCAACACAACCGCCTACCGAAGAGTTCGGAAACAGTTTTCATTGGCGGCGCCGTTAACACTCGTCCGGGCTTGATCACAGGTTGGGGTTTTAACCGGGGGCTCCTCCTATAATGTCGCCGACTTCCGCACATACATCCTTTTCGGAGAGGTACCAGACGACTGGAAGCATGAGTCGACTGTAGTGGTGATGCGTGAGAAGCCGGAAGGCGAGTATAGGATGATGTTATCGTATGCGAATCTGGCCGCGAAATATTGTGGTCGACCCAAAGGAGGGCAAAATCACGGATCTGTGCCCGCGCAAGACCGTTCGGCTGTACATAGGTAAGTATCTTCGACTAGAAACCCAGTAAATGTCACTTGTTTTTTTAGCAATAGCCAGTCTCTTGACTCGAATCCAATGTCATTTCTTTGGAGGCAGCCCGACACTCTATCGTATAAGAAACATTCGCCATTCCGCCGCCATTCTCGTCATTCCTCATCCTCCTCGCTCTCATCCCCTTCTTCCTCATTATCTTCTGAGGTTCCGATATTATCCTCCGAGTCGGATACGTACTTGCCCTTCTTGGATTTTTCAGGATTCGACTCGTGGCGGCCCAATTTACAACCGGGCGCAGAACCGAGCTGTTCGCAGCAAGTCCATTCAAAGCCATCAGGGAATTCCTCCCGCATTTCATCTGTATTGATCGTGCCATGACAGTTCTCATCATGGTCAGCCCAAAAGTCGCTCTCATAATCGGGTTCTAATTCACCTATCCCCACAGTTAGGCCACCGATAGACACCTTTGAACTGATTATAACCGCAACATTGAATGACAATAATGGAGAGGAATAAAAACGCGATTTACCATAGTGATACCGGCACTTCTCGGTGCTGTCCTCGTAAAATGGCTCGTCGCACTGGACACATATACTGAGGGTCGAGATTGGCTTGCGTTTCTTGGAGTCTGTTCCGCTCATCGCAGCACTTTTTGCCTTGGTTTTAGCACCGGGCTCCAGCAGGTCGAGGTATTGAAGCGCTTTGGCGTAGACTCTTCTATCGTCACAGAGAGCGGTAAGGATAGCCCGAACGGTACTATCCGAAGCGTGATAAAGCGCATCCATTGTGGTTTCAGAAACCAGTGAATTGGTTTAGAGATGTTCCCTGTGTTTCTCGTCTGCGGACTTGGTGCGGTGGGAAAGACGTTGAGAGTTCGAGACAACGTAGTTGACGCGTCAAGAACGCGCTGGTGCAATAACTTAGTGGGGACTGTGGCTGAGATAGTGGCTGGGTCATTCTGCGTTCGCTTGGCGTCAGCGCCTCTCGCAGGGCTTGACCAAATCATACTGCACTGTGCACTCCAAATGAGCCAACCCTTCAGGGGATCACTGTATCGTTTATATGCGTGACTAAAACTATATGAATGTTCACTAGAACAACCTTGATACTGGAAAGCGGCGTGCGCTATACGGGACACAAATGTCTAAGTGCCGATCTTTCCGGCCTGCTTCGTATAAAACATGAGTAACGGTCTAAGGGAGAAGACAAAAGCAACTTTGACCTGCTTATAAAATGGCTATGCCTATATTACATTCGCATCGATCATGGCATGAGTGTGGAAGCTTGAATGATAGGAATGTTACTGGGATAATAGCTATTGTCGCTGATTACGTTCCAGTCCACAGCTAGGTCCCTAGGGCTGTTACTACTCTAATCCCATACCAACCCGACGGAGTAATACCACAAAACCCGAAACTGCCTGTGTTTGCTACCAACTTCCCGAGAGCTCGGGAAAACATCCTACTCCGCCTGTCAGCAATGGCCGTGCTCCTTCTCAGCTGTCGGTGCCGAAAGTTATCCTGCTGCGGGATGGGTCTGGATTGGTGGCCGGCGTAGGTGCCTTATATAACAGGAGTTTCTTGACCGGATACTTGGTTGGCTATATTGGTCTTGCAGACGTTGTGGAACACCAGTAAGGTGATACTTTGGTAAAAACCCCTGTTCACGTCAGCCCCTCCTCCTATGATTCCCATTGCTTCAGTAATATGCTTCACCCGCCCGGCAAAAATCTATAGCCGGCAACCGGCACCTGAGATTACGATGTGCGGATTGAGTATTGCTCGGATTCATGGTCATTCCAAAGGGCGGCGATATAAAGACTGCTGAGGCCACCCCGTATACCAGGAGTGCGCTGTGACGTGTCGTTCACCGATACACCGACACGCTTGTCGCAGGGTGGTAAAAGAAAGATGCTCGCCGTTCCCAACACCCGATCCCTCCTGGGGCTTTTTTTTGCGGCCCTGGCGAGCCAGACCAAAGCTGAGGATGCCAGTCGCTGGACACACGAAAAACCCATTATGCTCCGGCAGTCTGGGGGCTTCACGATAGGCGGCAAGGTTATTCCAAGTCCAATGAATCCGAACATGACGCTCTCGTGCGACCACGGGTATGTGGAGTACTTCACGCCGTGGAGACCGCGTAAGGCCAGCATTGTGATGTGGCACAGCTCCAGCACCCAGACCTTTCAGAACCGCTGGGACGGCGGTGAGGGTTTCAAAGACAAGTTCCTGCGCCGCGACTACCCCGTCTACCTCTGGGAGGGGCCCCGTGTTGGCCGGGCTAACTGGGCCTGCAACGCGACCTACTACATGCCAGACTATCGCGATCAAGGCAACTTTGTGGCGTGGAACTTTGGGCCCTCTTTTAAGAATTGGTGGCCGGATGTGCAGTTTCCAACGTCGAGCGAGTACGCCTGGCAGCAGGCCACGAGCTCCAGATACGTGGAATACGACTCCGAAGCGAGCGTGAATCTCGAGACGGACGCCGCCGCCATCGCTGCCGATTCGGGCAAACTCGGTAAAGACATTGTCTATCTCACCAACTCGGCGAGTGGGTTGCGCGCCCAGATGACGGCAGTCAAAAGCAACACGACAAACATTAAGGGCATCGTCTGCTACGAGGGCTACGGATATGTCTTTCCGGACGACGCGGGCATTGAACGCGGCGCTGGATTGAACCCGTTTGGTCCGATCCTCGTCCCTGTCGAGGAATTCAAGAAGTTGGCCAAGATACCCGCAATCCAATTTCTATGGGGAGACCACAGAGACGAAAGCTTCATATTCCTCAATCAGTCGAGACAAGCGGCGGCATTGATTAACAAGTACGGCGGCAACGCCGAGGTAATCAAGCTGGGGGAAGACAAGGGCCTGAAGGGAACCACCCACATTGCTTTTGCCGACCTGCACAACGAAAAGGTTGCCGACCTTTTGGACGACTTCCTGCGTGTGAATAAGTTGAGCCACCATCGCTAGGAGACATCTTGGGGTCCACGGAGTTGTCTTAGATAGGCAGAGCAGGAGCCATTGTTTCTTTTCTGTTCTTCCCGTTCTCGCATGGTTAGAGTGTGCCCAAAATTGCGTTTACCATATAGAGCGTGTCTTGAGCCGCGCTCCGATCATTCGAGCCTTGGAACGTTGAACACAGACAGTCTAGGCATCTATCCGAGCACAAGCTCTCGTAAAACTCGCGTCATGGGAGCTGCAGAAACAGTGCTAGGTTCTGGATGACAGTTTGATATTTGCTTCGCGAAGGTTTGCTCTACTTATACAAGAATGATATGGGTGTTCTAAGAAGCGGTGCGACAGATCTCAGATTTGTGAGGCCCACGTGAGAGCTCAAAGACAGGCGAACTACTACCTCTAACTCTGCATAGCCTCCTCGTAAACACTCGTATCGACAAACTTTTCCAGATCAGCCCTCGAGAATGGCTGTCGTCTGTCCACCCTAGCGAGGTACTGATCTTCAACCTCTAGATAATTTAGCAAGTCTTGGCCAAGACTGCCCGGTCCCCATACGTGATCCGCCCAAACATTTTTCAAGACTGGGACGTCAACCCCTACAGTCCGGGCGACGGTCGTGTAAACCTTGTCGGGGTTGTTTCTAAAGACATCGTACGTCTGGTTAAGCGCCCGCACAAATTGCACAATGTTCTGCCGTGTCCTGGTATCTCGCAACTTCTCTTCTGTCGTGTATAGACTGTACACCTCGCGGTAGACGGATGCGTTCTTGAACACGACAGTGTTGGACTCGCCAAGCGCCCTGATGCCCAGTTCGACTGCTGTCTCCCAGACCCCGAACGCGTCGATCTGGCGGTTTTTGAGTTGGGAGGGGAATGTATTGGCGCCACACGGCTCGCGCATGCAAACATTACCATTGATAGTGGTGTAATCGCTCTGCGAAAGACCGGCGCTGCCGAGAAGCTGGCGTATAAATACTTCGGCAGAGGTGCCTGCAATGGTGCCAATGCGCTTGCCCTTGAAGTCTGCCAGTGTCTTGATTCCAGCGGCTTTGTTGGCCACGAGCCGGTAGGTGACCTCGACGATGATGCCGATGAGACGATAGTTCTTGTTTCGGACGTAATTTTTGAGCCCCTGAGTCTCGGCATTACCAGCAAGGTCGACGCTTTTGTCGCTCAGATTCGGAACACCCCCATTGGTAAGCGAGGCAGTATCCGCTTTGTAAAAGTTATTGGCAGCATAGGCAAGAGGCGTATGCTCGATCCACATCTGGCTGCAGGCGATCTTTAGTCCCCGAGCCCCGAGGCCAAAAAGAATGGACGTCACACCCAAAAGGCGAAGGATTTGCATCTTGTAATAGAGGTATATCTTCTACTGCTGATGTGAGCGGCTGAAGGTGGCACAGTTTCCTAATCGACAGACGGGCATATCTATTTTATAGATACATCTGAAACGACTTGTCGGGAACTCCTCTGCATGTGTGTGTGACCATCTATATAATATACGACCAATTCGAGGGATGCGGGGAAATTTATGGCAAAGGTCATCACTTTAGCTTAGAACCGCCCGGGAGTTGTGTCGTGCACCGTTCAGGAGTCTCGATCCCCTCATCCCTACATCTCGGCAATATACTCTGCCGGCAGTAAGGTATGTGCTACAAGGCCGCGGAAAGATCAGAATGGAGGGAGGCATACGGATATATCCCACGAAGGGTGATGTAATAATTTTAGACGGTGTATCAATTTATTTATTGTTGGCGTTCGACAGGTTTCTGCATGCAGTTCAGAACTACTGCACCTCTAAGAAGTGGACTTTAGATGTTGCGAACTTTTTGATGCATGGGGATATGATCGGGTATCGATGTCATTCCGACGACAGGAATGCCTCACCGATGATGTGAGTTTAGATGCTTAGGTTCGTCTAATATCGTCTTTACCATTATATATTTAGCGTAATGATATTTTCCTTTAAACTAGCATAGATGATATCAAACCTTGTACATACCTGTTCTTGCTGTTGCCTTCACAGCCATGCCCACCCGCTTCCGGTTATTGGTCTGCATTAATCAATGTTCTGAGGCTGGATCAAAGAAGTATCATACTGTGTCGTTATTTTTTGACCGCTACAATACTGTTGTCGCCGCTATTCCTACTTCCCCACGTTTGAGCCTGTCACTCTCCGCGTCTCGGGCGGTCCCAAATAACTCCCTAGAACCTTCTTTCCGGTATCAATCACAATCTTTTCCAGATAGACCTCCGGTGAATTAACTCTCCACACAAGTTCATGCACCCCCGGATCCACCCTTCCCAGCTTCACAGTCTTGATCCAAACTTGGTCCGCCACATGATTCAGCCACTCAGGGGGGATCGGCCCCGCATTCGGGTTCTCGACATATTCCCCAAGAACCCTAGTGAAATTAGCTGGTTTGTCGTCCAAAGTTAGTGAGAATTCCATCCTCCAGCTTGGGTCCGTGTCCAAACCCGCATTAATGTACACCGTTGCTGTAAGGTCGGGAGACGAGTTGAAGAGATAAATGGGATAGACTGCTTTTGCGGCCTTAGAGTTATTGAGATTCTCCCGTGCTACGAGGAAGGGGCGGAGAGCCACCGAACCGGATTCACTTCTCGTTCCCAAGTTGGGAATATGGACGTGAGAGACCGAGTTAGTGTTGCTCTCCCCGCTTGAAGGCAGGAAGTGTGGCGCCTCAATGGAGATGTACCCAGCTGATTCTGGGAACCCTGTGAATGACGCAGGAGCTCGGACGTTGAGAACTGGAATGCGGATCTGGTCGAAATATGGATACCGAGATGGGGTTGAGCGGATGCCTATCAAGAGGGTAGAGTTGAAATTTTCTGGAACGGACGCCCAGTCAATGGTAACATTCAGTCTCTCATCGGGATGATCCTTATGGAGTGTCCCATTTGCCGGTAAGATCGAAAGCCAGGAGACTGGGAGTGGATCAAGCGCCCAGTTAACTGGCACGCGATAATCCCCGCGCATAAACACATCCAGATATCGCGCCTTTGGACCGTAAGGGTCCATCTGCGGCAGCAGCGGAGCAAAGTTGGTGGTCGGCATTGAGGCATCGACGGATTCTGCCCATCGGCCTTGTTGAGTAGGGCTGGACGAGCCCTCAGCATAGATTCCTAGGTTACCGAGCGAGAATTGCATATTCTGGCGAAGCTGAACATACGAGAGGTTGGCGAGAATGTCGCGAGAAGGGTTCGCCCACATTTTCGGCTCCTCTACGGCATCGTATACTGCTTGTGACATCATGTCGGCCCATTTCCCATCTAGCATCGCGTCCCACTCTTCGACGAGGTCATAGGCAGCTTCGAAATTTGCAAGCACTTGAGCTGCGAGTAGGTTGGCGGAGTTGCGACGCTCGAGGGCATAGCGGTAGTTGAGTGCCGTGGTAATGATAACGGCGTGGAAGGTAGCGCTTGATATGACGGGCTGACTCACGAGTTGAAAGAAGGCTGGACGCTGTCTGGAATCCATGAGGGCGGTGAGATTGCGAACGCGCGTGGCAAGTTCCTGCCACCTCGCGAGGATCCGCTCCGCTTCGTGATAGTTCACCGTCGAGTAAGTGGCTGGGGTAATGTGCTCAAATCTCCGCATGCCGATGAGACGGGAATGTTCCATCAACACTTCGCCAATCTCTTCTGCATGGGTGGGCCCAAACTCTCGAGCAGCGAATTGTGCAAGATATGAAGGGATACTCTCAAAGCTGATGCTCGGAGCGTTCCAGGCAAGGTCCATGGCCAAGGTCAGAGGCAACTCCATCGGCTTGAGATCCCCCACATTCATGATCCATATCCGGTCAGCGCCACGAAGGTGGGCGTGAGAGAGCTCTTTGTATACCTTGGCCAGGTTGTTGGTGTTGTGCCACTTGTAGGACCGTGGGAGACCAACATACTCGAAGTGGTAATACACTCCAGTGCCGCCTTGTCTCGCAGTCTCGGCTTTGGTAGGTAAACGGTAGACATTTCCTTGGTTGTCATCTGGGAAGAGCAAAGTGACATCCTCGGGCGGGCTCAGGCCCGCGTCGTAGTACGAAGCCACCTCCTTGTATAAAGCCCAAACTTGGTTGACGGCGGTCTCGGATCCGTGATGTTTCTTGATGATTTTCCTCTCGGCTTCGAACACGTCCTTGAGCATTTCGATCGCGTTTTGGGTGTTAGCTGCCTCATCTCCTAGCCCTCGCATTCCAATGGTGAAGTACGATTCGTTGTTTCCCGCCCTCGCAACGCCCTCGTCCATGAACTTGGTGATGTTTTCCTTGTTTTTCGACCAATCCCAGGGACCCATCCTGGAGACATTCCATTCATTCGTTGCTCTCTGCATAGGCTCGTGATGAGCCGTTGAAATGACAATTCCGTAATCGTCGGCTAGTTGCTGGTTGCCAGGATCGTCCGTGAAAAAAATGTTTCCCGGCGGTGGCGTGAATGAACTCCACATTGCTGGCCAGAGATAGTTCGCCTTCAACCGCAGGAGAAGATCAAAGACATGAGCGTAGAATTCCGTGTCTAGAGGGTAACGTGTAGCATTGTGACGTCTGGCCCACCAGGTGTTCAATGCGGGCTCCTCGTCGTTGATGAACAAACCACGGTACTTGACAGTGGGCTCCCCATGGATTGTGGTTTTGTTGATTGCAAATACCTGTGCGTGCTTCTGGGCTGGTACATCTGCAAACCAATGCCAAGGGGACTGACCGCATTGTTCTGCAAGGGTGTGAATGCCAAAGATAGCGCCCCTTTTGTCGCTGCCTGCAATCACCAAAGCCCAGCCGCTGCTAGGTTCGGGCAGCTTCACAATGGTTGTCTTGAAGGTTTCCCATTTGCCCTCTATGTCGGATACGTTAATGTATGCCGCGGCCGAGAGGTCACGAATCAAGGACGAATTGACAGTGGCTGCAATGATGACGGTGCTAACGTTCGTCTTTGTAATGGTGCTAGATAGTGTCGCATTGCTGACCGTTCTTGAGGTCCCGGTGACTTGCTCAAGGTCCTTAGCCAAACTATTTGCGGCTATGTGAACACCCACAAAATCATCCTGAGCGATGAGGATCGGGGCGTTGGTGATGTCTAATGACAATCTCGCGCTGTTGGACTCGAACGCCACAAAACGTTCTTCAAGAAGCCCGAGACAGCCCAGAGGGAGGCTTGCGGCAGCCCAAGTTCTGAGGAAATGGCGCCACATGCTCGCGATGATGAAGATTGCTGTGCCTGGAGAGTGTGACGGCAAGTCTCCCTCTTGGAGGAAGCATCTTGGACTTTAATGCGTACCACTCAAGTTGCCAAGATTAGTCAACCCATGGATGTCTTTCCGATTGAAGTCTTCCCATTGGCGGCAAAACACCTGCGTAGAATCATGGTAGATATCCCCGCTCTCTCGTCTGGGACTGGTTGTCGGAATTCAGGTGATAGTATTGAGGCAGATCAACATCATCGCGGCTAAATCGGCGTTGCATTGAGTGGGTGAGCTACCTGTCAACACACTTGCCTCCCCAAGCATGCGTACTGAAATATCAATTAGAATGGCAAAACGTAAGAGTATTTCGAGAAGTTGTGAGGACAATCTTTTTCTCTCCATAGTTAATCCTTCGTTTTCTAACCACTTCTATCTTGATCTGGGCGTTGTTTCAGGGTGCCAGTGGGCAGGGCCCGGGTTAATAGTAGAATTTGAACCATCGAACGGCGTGCCTAGCCAAAGCCGAATGCAACATGCCCAGCCCGTGTAAAGCGCGCCCTCTTCTGCCGAGAGATCCCGTATCGATGGGCAGTATATGATGGCAATGGCATGCTCTATCCGGCCCGCCATCTGCCTTTATTTTAAGCCAGACTTGAACAAACGATATTGTTGGGCATAATGATTCCCTGAGTCAAAGCAGCTGCAATGCATGGGACTGAAGGGGCATATATACGGATGCACCTCCTTTAAATAAGTACCGAGGTTCCTTGCTACTACCCATGCTCATGATCAACTTTCTCTCAAGTTCAACTACCTCCCAACTCAATGTAGTACACCTACTGTCTAATTCTCCGTAACGTCATTCCCAAGACTGGCACCTCTACGGCCTGCGCCCGCCCATCCGGCCCGTCCTCGAAAATAAGCAAATCCGATGGATAATTTCCCCACCTCAACCGATCTCCTTCAGCCCACGACGCACAGTTCTCAGCAGCTGACTTTCCTGCCAACCCAAGAACACCCCGAAATGCAACCCTGCTACGGGCGCTGCTCCCCGTAACCAACCCCATCGGATAGAGCCACATCCTCGCTGAGCCCTCTCCGCCGCCGATCAACTGCTTCGAATTCTGCCTCAGCAACTCCATCACATCCGTACCGTTGCTTAATAACTTGGACATTAATATCGCCGGCTCAGCTGGATGTAGCGATACCTCGACAAATGACGATGATGAATCAGTATCGTTATTCGCTACACCAGATGTAGGGCCCAGCGTGTAGTTTCCCACAAATTTCGCCATCGCTTCGTCTCGCGCGGCTTGTTCTGCGGCGGGGAGCCAGACGTCTACGAAGAGTTGTCGGATGGCGAGGAAGGTCACCGACGAGGACGGACCCGCCGTGAGGATGGATATTCCCATGTCATGGTCTGGAGACAGACCGAGCAGGCTGGTGTAACCGTCTCCGCCGCCCTGTTTGGTGTAGAAGTCGACAATGCGGGTTGTATTTGTTTGGGACGAGAGAGAGACCGGGACGGACTCGCGGAGAATTTCCCAGGGGCTTCCGAGCGAGAAGCGCAGGCTGGAGGTGTGAGTTATGGGTTTGAGCCATTTACGTGTAATAAGGGGTGGGAGGAGGGTCGAGTCTAGGATGGAACGACCGAGTGTTGTCAAGTCTGTCAGAGTTGAGTAGTATCCAGCGGTGCTGGAAGCGGTAATTAGGGTTAGCGAGGGTCCGCAAAGGCTCATGAAGAGTGGCGGTGACCGGAGGAGGAGCGCTTACGGGCTGGCGTCACCAAAGTCAATGTCCCAACCGTTGTACACGACAGCGTTGGTGTCATTGCCGGGGTTAGACAGAAACGTCCGGCTAAGGTTTAGAGGCTTAAGAATTTGCTCCGTCACCAGGTCGGGGAACGGCATTCCTGTGATGTTCTCGATGGCATAGGCGAGGAGCTGGAACGCCATGTTGGAGTAGTTCGGCGTGCGGTAGGATGTCGCCAAAGGCCAAGTTTGCAGCACGTATTGCAAAGCATCCCCCCTGCTACATGGGTTGAGTGGAGGCGAGCCACATCTGACAAACTCAAAGTCGTTCAGCCTGCGAAGGCCGGGAATTGCTGGAAGGACCGAAGAGGCATCACCAAGGGCGTCTACAATGATTAATTGACAACCGAATTTGAGTGAAAGCATCAGAAGCCAAGGGGCTCATACAGTCTCTGGATATTCCACTGATCTGGCTTGCCAAAGATCCCAGCGTGACTTCCGACCAATCCACGTCATGGATAGTATCCTGCATCTGACTGTTCGCGAGCTCCGGAACGTATTTGGTTACCGGCTCGTGCCAGTAGCCATACCCTAGCTTTGACAACATCGTGTATACGGTAACGACCTTGGAGATGCTGTGAATTCGAAATATGGTATCGGGACCAACTTTGACCGAGCCGTTCTGAGCAGTATTGTAGTGGCGATGGATCGGACCCGCATCTTTGGAGCGAGAGGAATAGATCTCGATTGCAAAAGAGACTTTATCTTTATCTATTTGGGTACTTGAGGCGAGTGCTTCCTCGAATTTGGCTTTGGCCGCAACGAATGCGGGTGACACCAAATCAGTGGGTGATGGATACGCCGGACCGAGCAGAGGACAGTTTTGAGCCCAGCCGAATGTGCCGGCGAGCCCGAGGGCGAGGGTGATCCGTGGTATCATGTATCTCATAATGAGCAGCAAAGTTGTAAATAGGTAGGCAAAGGGCAGCTTGGTTATCCGGAGATCTGGTTCGCCTAGCCTTATGGGGGGCAGGCAAGGCGAGATATAAAGATGTACCCGCGTTATAGTGCAATTGCAACCCTCTTCGTCTATGTCGAGAGCGGCCCGTTGCCCCGTCCAATGAATGTGTTTAAACGTGTTTTGGTTGCAGCGAAGGATTTTTCCTGCCTGCCGGCAAGGCGAAGCTTGAGAAGGGTAAGATGTATTGGTTCGCGGCATTATTCCCGTCTAAATACCCACCCGGGACTGCCGTAATGGAAGCTACCTTACATTACAACGTAAGAAAGAACAGTGAACTGAGCCCAATCTGTGGCGGAGGATTCTCAGACGGAGAAGAACGCTGCGCCCGTGATGTACTTTTACTACAGAAGGAAAAGTATTATTGCTTCGTCTTCGAAGTTTTGTATACAGGTAAAAGGAATGAGTCTTGTCCGCGTGTCTAAGGACTTCCTTCTGGGCGAAATTATTGCGGGGCTGTCGTTTGCTCTTGTCACAAATCTCCCGCAGCTTGCGCCTCATGAGAGGATTTGGGTTCAGTTGATTCCTCATGGGCTGGCAGACCCTTACAATATGGATCACAGGTTATGAGTAGATACGGCTCCTTGGGATTCATCCGGGACCGCCAGACTCGCGGCTCGAATGCACTCTCACCTTGGCATATCTGAGGCCGCAGCCGCCACCATACGTCGCAATCTCGTACACATGGGGCCCTCCAACCCCAGTCACCACTATCGCTGTCGACGGGAAAATTATGCTTCATTCGACATAGCTGCTACGATGCGCTCCGCATGATGTGCTTGCACCATGTTGGGGTCCTGTATGGATCGACGCCGTATGCATTAACTAGACCGACGCGCGCGAAAAGAGCTTTCAAGTTGGCATGGCGGTCGCCATTTATCACAGCGCTATCTCCGTTGCCGCATGTTTGCAGTGCGATGACAGTTTGAGCATGGCGAGAAACTTGTATCCTCTGATCCCAAGGACACTCGATGTCAGCCTTGAGCAAGACAACGTCTTCGAGCGTTGGCAGACCGCTGTTTACGCCATATTGGGAAATGCGTGCTTCACTCGCATGTGGATTGTTCAGGAGGTTGCTCTTGCGCGTGAGCTACGCCTGTACAGCGGGGAGGATGTGCTGGACTGGCCAGAGCTCGAGAGGCAGTTGTATGACTGGCGAGCCAAAATGATGTCGCTTAAGCGCTATCCAACCGGCCCCGATCGAGAGCGTGCGCTCAAAAAAACTGTCAGACACGCGAACTGAGATGAGAACGCACCGGACTTATGCCTGTCAGAAACAGGGCCAAACGCTCGCGTTGACGGGCCTTGTCTCAAGCCATCTCAAACGAGGATGCGAAAACCCGAGAGACAAGCTGTACGCCATGCTGCCTATGCTGGAGCACGCCGGCGGCTTTGACTCCAATCACATACAACCCAACTGTGATATGTCCCCGTGGGAGATGCTCTGGGAATATGTGCGCACTATCCGTTTTCCCGCCGAGCCTGAACGGAGAAGGAACTCGCTAATGTCCGCGGGTTTTGAACTATGGACGGGGTTCAAAACCTTTGGGGATCTGGTTCCGTGGGGCTTTTTTCAAGGCCAGGCGCTCCCGAGCGGAACAACAAGCATCCACCAATATAAACTCCGTCGTCCTGTCGAACTTTATAGAGACGCATTTCGTGGGCTACGCTATGCGAGTCAGTTGTTCTTTGAGCCGGGCATATGCACTCCTGGTTCGTAACAACGACTCCCCCTCAAGCTTATAAGAAGGATGGCACTTCCTGGCCGTTTGGTCGGGTTTACCGACAGCCGTATTCATTGTTGGGTCATGATCCGTCTCCAACGGCTTGAAAGCTTTTGGTATTGATAGATATTTCCACTGGGGCGATCTACAATGATTGTTCGAGGGTGCGATTGCCGGTATCGGTCTTGCACCGCAAAGAGTTCGAAGAGAGATATCTGTAAGTCCGGGCGGGCTAATGCTGTGAGACGGTGCATGGGTTCTAATCGGTTTCCCTGTTTTCAGACATACATCCAGAGGACCTCCTCGCCATAACTTGCCTCTCTCAAAACTCACCAAGTCGGGAAATTAACCGCTCTAGCTCGGCATGTACACAATCGTTCATTCGGATGTGGGCGCCACACAGAATGGTGCCAAAGCCACAATAGGCTATGGAAACCTCAGAATCGATGGCTACCGTGCTGCCGAGCTTTCGTGAATTCTTCCGTCGACGTTTCTAAATGCCAGGCTGGCCAAGCCCGCAGCCGCTAGGTGTTCACCACAGCCAGCTGCTGAGATGGTCTCATGGTATCAATGGCACCAAGAAGATCACGGAATTCCTAATAATCTTAGTGTTGTCTGGAGCAACTGTTACGCTCGTTTGATTGCCCTTTTATATTTGTTAGCAATTATTATGGACCGGGCCCAAATTGACAGAAGGTTGTTTAGGTAACCATTGTTAATTATCTATCTTCTACGCCCTTAAACCTACTCAGGCGCGAATGATGACTCTTACCTATCATAGATACACATAATATGGATGTTGAGCAAGCCAAGCGTTAGAAGAGCCATTTACGTAACCCCACAATAATAATCTAGGTCAGCAAACAGCTGCGTGTAGTCCTCCGCCGAGCCCAGGATGAAATCATCCCACAACCCGTCGAGACTTAGGGCTGCGCTATTTAGGCCCGTAACCGGATCCGACATCTCTTCATGAACCTTTGCTGCAGGTTCAGCGAGGGGGTTTGTTTCCGCCAGTCCTGGGCCTTCCCAGGCTCCTGAATCCCGTGTTTCGTGATCAATCCGCTCTAACGTCTGGTCGGTATCAACTCCCTGAATGCGGTACCGCTTGAGAACACTAACGACATTACGGAGCAATCCTGCAGCCATAGGGGACTCGGATTCAATTGCCGTAAAGACGCGACACGCCCGCGCGAGCTCAGTGCGCACCGCTGCCGGGCCGGGCTCGTCGGCGGTGCTGTCACCATGTCCCTGCGAGTTCGTGTGGTTACTGCCAGAAGAAGACGTGCCGGCATAAAAGGCCAAGGCGGTGCAGGCCATGGATAAATGATTGATGACAGAACCGAGGCGGTGAACTGAAAGACCTTCTCTGGACCGCGTTTTCTCATCTGCGACATGGCGTGGCCCGGGAGTACTAGCGGGGTTTGCGTCCAGCTGGTTGACATTTAGTGAGATTTCGATGATGCTAATGGCGAGGGAAACGACAGTTCGCGTCGACTGGAGGCATATTTCGCGAGATAGTTGGTGCTGAGGGTCATTGTCGGCCTGCAAGAAAAACGGACGGTGTAGGCGTGCTCTACGAGAAAGCAGGCCAAGTTGGATAATGACGCGCTGCACTTCGAGAGCATTGAGCTTCTCAATTTGGATAGGATCGTGACTTTGGAAGAATGGCGGTAGATCCCTAGACGCTTGCTCGAACAGGTGGTCAAGGGCGAGAATGCGGCCGTAGTCCGTAATATCCACATCGGGGCTTCCTGGATGCCGGGAGTCTAGAATAGCCCTCACGATTTCCCCGATGCGTATTTTTTGCAGAAAATAAGACATCTGAGTGGGTATGTGAAGAGGAAGGGTCGTTGAGCCGCTGTACGCGTGGATGTCCTTGTCATTCACGTTTCTGGGATACCTCACGTCCATGTGCCGAAACTGCACCGAATAGCTGCCGTCAGTAGGGCCTCCCATAAAACCAAGCATCCTGGATTGGTCAGCCTGCGCGATTTTGTCTTCCCGCCTCAGCCGGGTCACTTACCAGTCTGTTGTAGCGATGTGCCACCAGAGTCTTCGTTTGAGTTCGCGACTGACGCTATCTTCATTCTGATCTGACCTTGGACTGTCCACGAGATGAAGCGACAGGGCCTGGGCGGCAACAAGCGAGCAGCTATGTAGGGATTTGAAACGGTAGGAGCATCCTTCAACATTCTGGACCATGAAAGAGAGGAGTGTCCAGGCTTGTACGCCCTCTAACGTGCTGCTATTCTCCCTTAAAGTCGTATTGGTCAAGATGTCAGATGACCAGTCTTGCCAGACGAGCGATATCTGTGTGGCTTCTTTGGCAGACGTAAAGTGGCCGTGATGTCCGGTGCGAGGTTGCCAAAAGTATGCACTGGCTGCACCGATCCCTAAAATGAGAGCGGCAGCCTGTGGCTTGACCTGTTCTGCCTGAGAAAGTCGATCATAAAACTCATTTATGAGACGTCGGCTGGTCGGCCCGTGAATTACGGGAAGTAGGGGATAGACGTTGCTGAGGTAGTCTTCTAAGAGTGCCATCGCCTGTCCTCGGGGCATCATCCAGACGCAGCCCTGTTCCGTCGCCTGACCCTCATTAGAGAACCAGGTCTTTGGCTCAGATTGCGAGGTCGGGTCAATTCCAATCTTGAGGTTGCCCATCCTGGCGGCCCATATCATAGGGCGCTGAGTTGGCTGGTGATACTCGGTCTCCGTAGCCGACGGAAGTGGTGTGTTGGTAGCATTGGCTTGCGACTTTTGCTCTCCATAACCGTTAGCATCGGCTCTCTCGGTGTTGAAAACAGCCCGTTCGAGAGCGGACAGCCTTCGTAAAATGCTTTGGTTGTCGCTCGCCGACGGACTCCGACTTTGAAACGATTAGCCGCTGTACAAAAGGAAAAAGTGGGCATTTCTTGTAGCCTCTGTTTACTTTTGTGACACCTCTACCCTCTTTACACTCGGTCGCCCAAAGCAAGGCAGTCCCCGTGACACGCAGCTTGAGCATGGCTGATCCCTGTCGCACTTGAGCTTCCGCTTTCGGCAAGAGTCGCAGGACGTCTGCGGTTGACGCCGTGTTTGCTGTGGTTCTTCGGTTGGATCGATTCGTCTCCGCTTCATGGCGAGCGATTCTGCCACTTTTCAGGGGCTAAAGGGGCGAGCGTATAGAAATTACGCGGAATTCGCCTCTCGGTGTAGGTATGTTGCGAACGTCACGGATGATCCACGGATAATCCGGAAATCTCTGGCCAGAGGGCGTATTACCGACCAGGGGGTACCTCCCGCGGATTATCCGGCCCGGGATGCGTAATCGCCCGAGTCCCGGACACAACTCATGAAGAAAGTATTAGAATGCAGCCGTTATGTTTTTTTAATCTAGAAATAGGCCCATTGTGAATATCGTTTCGACTTCGACAATTCCTACAAATACAACGAAATGGCGGCAGAAGAGGCCCAGCAAGAAGCGGCGACTTCACTTACACCAGCCCTCAAACCGAGCAATGCTGAGAGTGGCGTTCCGCCTTTGATTGCAACTACAAAAACCCAACCAACGCCATTCATCTCCCCAGATCGGGGTACTCGTGCTTGGCTTGCCGTCGCTGGGGGATGGCTTTGCCAGTTCTGCTCGTTCGGTTTCGTCAACGCGTAGGTCACAACCACCCGACCTTACAAACCCGTCTATCTTCCTTAGCTACAAAGACCAGATGTTAACCATGGTCAAATTCTAGCCTAGGATCATTCCAATATGTTTACGAGAAAGAAATCCTGCCCGACGAGTCAGCGTCCAATATCTCGTGGATTCTTACTATGCAGCTGTTCCTTATGTTTTTCCTCTCACAGCCTGTTGGCCTGGGAGTTGATATGTTTGGACCACGCCCTATACTCATCTTTGCCCTTTTGTTTTCGGTAGGAGGAATAACTGCATTGTCTTTCGCCACTGAGTACTGGCAGATCTTTCTAGCACAGTCGCTATGTTTTGGGCTCGGTGCCGCCGGAACATTTATTCCTGGTTTAGTCGCAGCCGCGCAGTACTTTAAAAGGAAGAGAGCTCTAGTGCTGGGGCTGGTTACAAGCGGAGGTTCTTGCGGTATAGTGTACACCAGGCATTTTGACTACGTTCTCTATCTAACAGTTATTCTTAGGGGGTGTGGTATTTCCAATTATGTTTGCCCGCCTCTTCGATCAGATTGGCTTCCGTGCGACGATGCGATACACGGCACTCATGATTGGCATCATGCTTGCTTTCGCCAACCTTCTTGTTACCGCCGCCATTCCAACTGAAGGGCTGGCCGGACGGCGGTCACTTATCAGTCTTGCAGCATTTAGGAAGCCGACATACCTCTTGTTTGTTTCCGGCAGCTTCCTTGTCTTTTGGGGTCTCTTTGGACCTTTTGACTACTTGCCTCTGTTTGCCTCCAGAGACTCGCTCACCGCACCTATCGCGTTGTATACCGTCTCCATCATCAAGTGAGATTGCCCGAACTGCCTGTTTCAAAATGGATTTTCTTTTTGACCGCTTTCTCCTAGCGCCGCCGCCATTCCTGGTCGCATTCTTCCCAACCTGTATTCTGACCGCGTCGGTTCGTCTTTGAAAACCATTTCGGTCTGCTCTCTTTTTGCCGCCGTCTCGATTTTGGTGATCTGGCTTCCAATCAGTTACCACACATCCCTTGGAGGTCTTATCGTCTTTGCTCTGGTTTTTGGGTTTACGTCTGGCGCGTTTGTGTCTCTAATGACACCCGCACTTATTGAGATTGCTGGCGGGCACACAAACGGCCTCGGGGCTATGGTCGGAACCTTTTTTGCCATCATTGCTCTTGCTAGTCTCACTGGACTGCCAGTTCAGGGAGCAATCACCGCCAGCTCTACTCACGGTGGGGACGGAGGTAATATTGTGGGACTGGTCATCTTTTGTGGGGTTACAATGCTGGCAGGCACGGGATTGTTAGTATGTGCTTCGTTACTTGGTGAGAAGGAGAGTACAGAAAAGGAGGTTGTCGAGGATATCACGCCTTAAAACGCAGAAGAATATATTTTGCAACAAGATGAGATCGAAAACGCAATATTGCAAAGTTCGTAAGAGGGCCATGTTATTACTACGAGGCATAAATCACTTATTCTTTTGCTTGCCGGTTGGGTTGTCGTGACCTTCCAGCCAAAGCAATCTGGGCATATCTCAAGGTGCACGATTCGAATAGCGCAAAAGCCCTCGTATTCCGGATTACCGGCTAGTAGCAACGGTTGGCCCGGCCGGCGGAGTTTGGAGTAAACTCTAATCGCGTACCACACCGGGTTGTTATTTTCAAGCTGTTATTTCCGGTGAGTTATTGTTTCCATCTCGGCCAGCCGCAGCTCTATACAACCCTAGCCCTCCCAAGCGGAAGAGGTGTACGGCGAGCGTCAGTCAGTGTCGCCTTCTCGGTCAGCAGTCGAAAGCAACCTCCCCACACAACCATCTCTTTCAAACCCAGCACTAGCGGTAAGGCCGAGAAAACATTGCGTATCAAAGAGCAAACCTGCTCTTGAATGCAGCTGCATTAAAGAAATCTTACGCAACAAGACGCATAGCTGTCCTCTTGACCAGTGGCGCTGCGGCAAAAACAGCCCGACACATCGCTAACCTCTCCTCCGATGCTAAGATTCCTTATATTTCTGCCTCACGACACGAGGGAGACGATTCGAAAGACGTTTTCGAAGTCCCGCAGTCCGCTTTGACCGGGCCGACCAGGCCACCCATGCTGCACTAACATTCGCACACACCCCTTCTCGGGCGGCGACACCGTCCAAGCTGTCTACGTGGTAATGCTGCGCGTGTCTGTCGGAGTCCGGTAGCCTATCAATGTCTTTATATAGCTGAAATTATAGCCACAATGGGCGCACCCGCCCAAGGCAAGGTATGGGAGCACACGGTGTAGAAGGGAGCTAAATAGCCCGTGTGCCGCCCGACCTGGTTTATGAGTAACCGGACCTCAAGCGTTGGAAAAAAAACTTCTAAATGGAGCTCACCAGTACATAGAAATCTTTTCCGATAGCTTTCTACCGCCTAAAGGCCGTCAGCGAAGAGGGCAAAATCTACAGCTGTGTCGGGGATGCCAAGGTGCCTTTTTTGAGCGCCATCGATGTTGTTGGTGTCGGAAACGTGCTGCCCGCTCAGGGTGAGAGGGGCGGATCAGAACCATTACCATTATCGGAAATGACGAGGGGGTGCTAACGTATATAGAAAGCGCAATCAAATATAATTCCGGCAAATTGGGATGGATCTACTTCGAAGGCAAGACGATTAAAGTATTTGTTACGAGGATTGAGCGGAGAGGTTTCTACACTACAGCTAGGGACCTCTATTACATGATTCCAAGTGGACTACCAAAGGAAGAGGATAATATATAACTTTCTAGTACTGGTATCTGGTGATTCTTAGCAGCACTTTTAGTTTCTCGTATCCCAGGCGATATAAGCAGCATTGAACTTGATAGTGATTCTTGCAATTCACCCGCACATGCCGGGTTTAGCAACATTTGCACAGTCCGAGGCCATGAAGTCCGAGGTAACTGGAGTCCGAGTGTTAATGGAGTCCGAAGACCAATAAAATCTAAGGGTGGTTCACAATGTAGGGGAGTGAGAATAGCTAAGATCTCACCGCCTATTATTTATCAGTATTTCCTCCTTTTCTATTACGAAGTTCGACTTTTAATCGACAGACTTGTATATATTATTCTTGTTGGTCCAGAGATAGTGCTCTAGAGGAACGGGCCGCTCTTGTTTTTCGGGTGCCCTGGGAGCTAGTTCCTGATATCCACCTTACCTAGACTCTGTTTCTCTGCCCCCGTGTACGACAACGAAAAGAGGGAAGAACATGAAAAACAATAGCTATTCTTTGAAGTGATGAATATTAACGGCCTAGTAATGGTGATAAGATACCAGTGAATGTGTTCAAGGATATTAGGAGAAAGGAACTTCGCTATCAAATAGTCAGGCCCCGTCTCGTGCTCTCAAATCTTTCAAATAACTATGTTATATAAGAACAGGCTTAGCATTCTCCAGCAGCATCTCAAAGTATGCTTGATTCCACTCTCCTTCCTCTGGTGATGGTTTAAACGCTGTCGGCTTACCGCAGAAAGAGTTGTAAGTAAACGAAGACGGATCACTCGTACCATCTGACAATCCCCCGCCCTTGGCCCATACAAACGCATCAGCGAGTTCCAACTTGGTGCCTTCTGCTGTTGGGCGTCTGCCAAAGCCAGCGCCGTTCACATTGCACCATTCTGACCAGTCCATTCGGAGTCCCTGGATGGCGTTCCTTGATGTGTCCATGATGGCGTGATTTGGTACGCCTGCTTTCCCAAGGAGGTCGCCAAGTAGCGTTACAAAGGTCTTCTCATTCTGTGCTCTGTTGCGGGGTGTCTCTCGCGTTGTCACAAACTCGCCAGGTTGTAAGTCCCTAGTTTTACGGTCAGTCGAGACTCCCCACCTTCCAAAGGCTTATACTTACCACGAGTTCCAGCCAGCCACATTCACAGAGAAGCCTCGAACTTGGCTCGGGCTTCCCGCCCCCTTCACGATGCTTGCGAGGTAATCCGCGCCTGGTTTGAGGTTTGATTCCCAACCTAACGTTCCCCCGTGGCCTGCATCGAGATACAAGACGGTGTTAGGAAGGCTAAGTGTCTTGAGTGCGTATATAGCGTTGACATTATAGCTATCTTTTAGTGGCTTGCATGAGGCCAGGTCTGAATTCAACACGATCGTCGACACGGCCTCGGGTTCGATGATAATGGCAAAGGCTGTGCCTGGATTGGCTTTCAGGATATTTGCAAGTGCTACTAAAATCAGCGGCATCACTAGAATGGAATCAAGGTAAAAACATACGATCAACGTAAGACTTCTGGTACGTCTCTAGATCAGTTGGTCGGAATCGGGGGTTACTGCAGTCATAGGGACTATGCATGCCCTGAAGCACCACTCCGATGATGTGATTGCATGGGGCGTTTGCAGTTGCATTTTCCACCACTGATAACGTCGCTGGCTTATTCCTGTACGGTTATTAGAATGTATAAGTCACCAGAGCGAGGCTGATCTTGGTCGCGACGCACAGCCAGATGAATGAGCCCACATCTGCAATCTTCAAAGCCTTGGTCTTCAAGTCCGCATCTTGGATCCGAGCGGCACCCTCCAGTACCTGTCTCTGGTAAACGGGGTTTGGATGTAAGGTGTAGTTCTTCCATATGTTGGTTGCGGCGTCTAGCAGAGCTGGTTGACATCCAGCGGCTCTCGGTTTGAGCGGCGAAAATGCCACTGCAAAACCTTTGAGGGTAAACAGAAAGAAGGTTGAGGCCTTCATGTGTGCGTTCTATGCAAGTGAAAGAGTTGAGGTTCTGGCTGGCTAGGCACCGGAGGATAATTAGGGTGATATATAGGACCTGCTGCTCGAACCTTCTGCCTAATTACAAGCTTCCGAGCTAGGCATCCCCAAATGAACTGCATGCAACGCACCTGTTCAGTGTCGCATAGAGTATGTGTAGGTGATAATTGCAATATAATAGTCTCGCAAAAACATTGTAATGCCATAACCGAGACCGGCCCAGTTTGTTCCAAGTCCGAGGTCCTCGTTTCCAAATGTTTATTTTTCCAATAGTCGTTGTGATTCATCATCGCACGCCACGCCCTTTGCGGCGCATCATGATGTTGCAGCAGGATGACTTACTCTGTATTGTTGATGGGGAGGGCAAGTCTCTTGGTCTTCTAGCTGGGCCTGTCCGTTGTGCGTAGGTTAAAATTGAAATGGATGACTCCTGCCTAATGTATATATTGAACGACTTTGTTATTGCTGCGGCTCATGTCCTGTGCGTGCCAAGTTAGTTGGCTGCTAGGGACCAGGCCATCTTACTGCTGAGCCTCCTTGGAATCTCAGTAGGAGAGTAGAAATATATAACTGCCTTTTCCGACTAAACTTCTCCGTCTCCCGAAGCCAATGCTATGAAGCGCGCTTCCCTCCTTACTACTGCCCTCATTCCTATAAGTCTTATACCCGCTCCTGTCGCTGAGGAGACTGCCGGCGTCGTCGCTCGCAGGTCTGTTGATGTTTCAGTAAACGAGCCTGTCGGTAGGTTCTTCAAACGCGCAACCGTCGTCTAATGCAGCAACGGTGGGAACCAGTCTGATCAATTGTCACGCCGGCCCTAGCACCAACTACAAGGTGGTGACCATTCTAAAGAATTTTTCACCTACGTTAAGTCGGACGGGTGCATCGACATGGGAGGGAGTGTCAGCTGAAGTATATTAAATATTTGCCGCGGATGTCTCTTTGCCATTTGACCGGGCGCATTTGTCTCAGCGGCTGGGCCTACACCTCTTATGCCGACAGCAGCGGGCACGACACTCTCGGTATAGTAGCTGTTATTTCCCTCAAGCTTGCGGTTTTCACTGTCGCAAGTCACTATCTCCACTACAGCTAAATTCGACTGGTGCTAGGAATGGCAGACTCAGCTGAAGCGCTCGATACCAGCTCCTGTCTATAACGGTACTGTATGTACAACTACTAGGCGCTGGTGCGTTTGCCCGGAAGTAGTGTTGAACGAGAATATCGGTTGCGAAAGACGAAAAGGAAAAACTGCGGGCTCTCTGGCGGGGGTTTTCCAAGACGCCTTCACCTTTGCAGGTTCCACCACCTACAAGCTATGAAACCGTAGAATGTCCACCCGCTCGTGTTTAGGTCCCCCTTCTTCTCTACCACGATGAGTTACCTGATCTCTCCAAGCTGGCGCGTGCGGATACAGATTATAAGTACTGTATTCGTACATACATACAATACAGTACATACTGTATGGAACTAGCGCTGCAGGGTTCCAAAAAGGGGAGATCAGCTCCGAGGATATAAATAGAAGCCCACTCTTTCCCCCCATTTCTTGCGCCGCACCCCGCATCTTCATACATTTTTCGAGATAACTTGTATCGAGGCGATCTAAATTCCATTGATCAAGACAATGGCAGACCCATCTACTGCGCTTCAGGTGGATGAAGGGGAGGTTACTGATGCTGACTCATCTCTGGGAGATGTAAGCCTCTGTCTTTGGTGTCTTTAGGCGCCGACGGTCGAAGGGCGTCAGCATGCTGATTAGTGCATTTAGGACGCGGCCGCTTCGACAGCGAGCATGACTAGCTCCATTCTACGTTACCGGCAGGAGAACGGGCGGACTTACCATGCCTATCGGGATGGGTGTATGCTGAGCTATCTAGCTTGAACATTATTCAGTGACTGACGAGAGCAGTGTACCACTTTCCCAACGATGAGAGAGAAAATGAGAGACTTGGTAAAATCCTCCATAATATGTCGCAATGAAATGTGGCTAACAGAGTCCGCGAAGACCTGCAGCATCATATCTTCTTTCTCGCCCTTGACGGAAACCTCGGCCTTGCGCCGCCCAACATGAGTGACACCAACGCTCGCCGGGTGCTCGACTTGGGCACTGGGACTGGGATATGGGCTATGGACTACGGCGATGAGCACCCAGAAACCGAGGTACCACCACTCCCCGACTCCAAGTCTAAAGATCTAAATTAACCAACCAAGGTCATTGGCATTGATCTCTCACCTATCCAGCCACAATTGTATGCACCTGAACAGCCCTACTACTACCTCTTTTATCAGAACTAATACTCGCAGCGTTCCCCCAAACGTTGTATTCCAGATCGATGACTTCGAAGACGAATGGACCTACACAAAGCCATTTGACTACATCCACAGCCGAATGAATAACAGCAGTATATCCGACTGGGCAGCTTATATCCGGAAATCCTTCGAGTATGTCTTGTTCCTCTCGCCTGCCTCTGTTATCCTTATATTGACGGCCTAGGAACCTAACTCCTGGCGGCTACCTTGAGCTCCAAGAGTTTAACCTGCCCCTCTCTGATGATGGCACCCTTACCCCTGACCATGCCCTTCAAAAGGCAATGGACCTCCTCCACAAAGCGGCTACTATAAGTAACCACGCCTTTGTAGACCTGAACAAACTGAAAGATATGCTAGCCGAAGCTGGATTCATCGATGTTGTGGAGGTGAAGCACAAGTGGCCGAGTAACACATGGCCCCAGGACCGCAAGCACAAGGAAATTGGAGCCTGGAACAACCAAAATATTACTGCTGGGATGGAGGGGTTCTTGATGGCTGCCCTTACGAGGGCCCTTGGGTGGCAAAAGGAGGAGGTCAGCGTGCTTGCTGCCGAGGCGAAGAGGGACTTGGATAATCGGGGGATTCACGCCTATTGGCCAATGTGTGTGGTTTTTCCCCCCCCCTCTTTTCCCTAAAGATCAGAGCCTGTGCTAACGAGGTGTTGATAGGGTTGTAGTATATGGGCGGAAGCCTGAGTAACAAGTTCTCATCAAAGGATGATAGAAACATGTAGTAGGATCAGCGATTGTAGAGCGCTAGCACTAGCCCTGCGCAACCATAACCTCGCAATTCGCCGGCACCAAAGGCCGCGCAACATATAACTCGCGGTGACGCACTGCATCGCGCATAATGACGTGTCAGGATCAGCGGTTGCAGGGTGGCCAGCACTGGCCTACGCGACCGCAATTGCATACTTCGTCAGTATCCAAGATCGCGCATCGTATAACTCGCGATGGCGCACCACAGCGCTTAGAATAATAACACTAGTATCACTAAAGAAGCGGGGTATATACTGGTTTCATGCTATATAAGGGGAATGGTATGTAAGTCAAGGAACAAGTAGAGTAAGGAAGGTAGATAAAAGAGTTACTAAACTACTGTCAGGGTTGCCTGCGCTGCAGTCGCTTGTCAAGGAAGATGGCATCAACACTGGCCACACCGAAACAGGGCCGTAGAACTGGGGCTTCAATCTTGCAGTCAGGTTTATACAAAGGCTGATCCTTAGGTCTCCCAGACCTGCGGATACAGGATAGAGTCCCTTGTATATATACAGCACCGCGTCAGGGTTACATCATACCTTCCTATGTGGTGATCCTGACAACTATAAGCGTGTCTACGCCGGTCGCGATCGGTGCAGACACTCTATCAGGATCACTACAAAGGAAGATATAATATAAACCTAATATAGTGCTATATATATATAAGGTACTCTATCCTATATTATAGGGAGGTAGATCGGGTTAGGGATACTGATTTTTCCCTACTTTAGGTACTCTTGTCCTAGGACAAGAGCTCCACTTTTCCCTATTCTAGGTACTCTTATCCTAGGATAAGAGCATGGTTTTTCCCTACTCTAAGTATTCTTATCCTAGAATAAAAGCTCTATTTTCCTCTAATCTAGGTACTCTTATCCTAGGATAAGAGCTTAGTATTCCTCTAATCTAGATATTTAGTTTTTCTATACTTTAAATACTTTTATTCTAGAATAAAAGCTTATATTTTCTCTACTTTAAGAATTTAGTTTTTTCCTACTATAGGGAGATAGATCGGGTTAGGGATATTGATTTTTCCCTACTTTAAATACTCTTATCCTAGGATAAGAGCTCTATTTTTCTTTATTTTAGGTACTCTTATCCTAGGATAAGAGCTTAGTTTTTCTTTACTTTAAATACTTTTATCCTAGGATAAGAGCTCTATTTTCCTTTAATCTAGATACTCTTATCCTAGGATAAGAGCTTAGTTTTTCTCTACTTTAAATACTCTTATCCCGGGATAAGAGCTCTATTTTCCTTTAATCTAGATACTCTTGTCCTAGAACGAAAGCTTAATATTCCTCTAATTTAGATATTTAGTTTTTCTATACTTTAAATACTTTTATTCTAGGATAAGAGCTCTATTTTCCTCTAATCTAGATATTTAGTTTTTTCTTATTTTAAATACTCTTATTCTAGGATAAGAGCTTAGTTTTCCTTTAATCTAGGTATTTAGTTTTTTCCTACTTTAGGTACTCTTATCCTAGGATAAAAGCTTAGTTTTTCCCTACTCTAGGTACTCTTATCCTAAAATAAAAGCTTTACTTTACTCTATTCTAGATACTTTTATTCTAGGATAAGAGCTTAGTTTTTTATTAATCTAGATATTTAGTTTTTTCCTACTTTAAATACTCTTGCTCTAGGATAAAAGCTTATATTTTCTTTACTTTAGATATTTAGTTTTTTCCTACTTTAAGTGCTCTAGACTACAAGCGTATCTACACCGATCGCGATTGATGTAGACATTCCCCACTTCTTTTCTACACGGCCCATCAAATAGTGGAGCCGAATTCCCAATGCGGGCGTGCGGCCCATCAAAAAAATAGTGTAGCCAATTATAGCGCGCGCGGCCCATTAAAAACAGCGCGCGGCCCATCAAAAAATTGGATGCACCCAATTAGAGCGCACTTCTCCACTAAAAAAACCAGATGCACCCAATCAGAGCATACAGGCCCACTAAAAAAACAGATGCACCCAATTAGATCATAGCGGCCCACTAAAAAATGGAGCCTCGGCTTGGCAATTCTGGAATCAAGCATCCAAATGCCCACTTACTAATGCCCACTACTATATACCCACTAATGCCTACTACGATACACCCACCAATGCCCACTACTATATACCCACCGATGCCTACCTACTAATGCCTACCTAATTCTAGAATCGAGCATCCAAATGCCCACCTAGCAATGCCTACCCACTAATGCCCACTACTATACACCCACCAATGCCCACCCACTAATGCCTACCTAATTCTGGAATCGAGCATCCAAATGCCCACCTAGCAATGCCCACCCACTAATGCCCACTACTATACACCTACCGATGCCTACCCACCGGTACCTACCTACTAATGCCTACCTAATTCTGGAATCTAGCATCCAAATGCCCACCTAGCAATGCCCACCCACTAATGCCCACCTAATTCTAGAATTGAGTATCCAAATGCCCACCTACTAATGCCCACTACTACATACCCACTAATGCGCACTACTATACACCTACCGATGCCTACCAACCGATGCCCACCCACTAATGCCCACCTAATTCTAGAATTGAGTATCCAAATGCCCACCTACTAATGCCCACTACTACATACCCACTAATGCGCACTACTATACACCTACCGATGCCTACCA